>JABASP010001758.1:0-25776 GCA_019776565.1 Sminthurinus signatus | reverse complement strand
AACTCTATGAATACGCAAGTCTTGGCAAAAAAATAGGCATGGACATTCAAGACTCACCTTTTTTTGCGAGTGCGAGGCTTAATTAGAATTATATTATAATTTTCCCTGGAATTTCCTTGCTTACAGGCTTTGGGTTTTCTAAGAAATAAATAAGACGAACAGCAGTAAAAACAATGCTAACAATGTACAACAGAAGAAGAACCACAGTCTGGAAAATATTCACACAATCCCTTGCTCGTGCGTTAAATGGCGGGGGAAGAAGAATACATAGGTACTACGTACACGTATCCAAAAGACAACACATGGACACAACGCATTCTTATGTATATTTCTTTGTTACATCCCTCCATGAAGAATTGATGGCGAAAATGTAAGAGGTTTAGGTACAATAGTTAATCTTGTCATACTCCTACATAGGTACAAGTTACTTGTCATTACTAAAATCAAAAATCTAATCCCTTATCATGAGAAGATACACAATGCAAAAAGTACAAACACACAATGTCCAGTCATGAAAATGTAACAACTTTTAATCCTTTTGTACCTATAGACAATCCGAATTCTAAGTATCCATGTGACAGGCTACAATCTTCAAACTTTGAATCCTTTTACACATTCTAAATTCAAACATTCAATGTAAAGTAAAGTGGTAGACAAACGAGATCTTGAACTCATAAAAAAAAACATCCGATGGGAATGTACAGTACATACATTGATTTTTTTACGTCTATTATGCAAAAAAAAAACAACACGTGTGACTAAATGACGAATTCTGGATGCATGCATTGACGTGCCAATGATGATGATGTACACAAAGGTACATTAATTGTAGAAATACAAGAAGTGAATTCCAAGATAATAATGAGAATCAAGAGTCAAGTCACATTAAATGTACAAGGTCAGTGGATTGTCCTTCATGTAGTATGCAGTGTACCATCATGAAAGGTGTTAAAGAACTGTTGTATATTATATTATGAATACACTTGCCTATCATCTATCACACACATTATACATTATACGTGTTGTGTGTGCATTGTAAATGTATGATTTATATGTAAAGAAAAACTCTTGCCTTTCTCAAATGAGGAGGAATCATTGTATTGTACAGCAAAACAATTATGTACACTTTAACGTTTAACGTTATCTGCCGTTGTAGCTTTCTCATCAACATTGTAAAATTGGAAGACGCAAAATTGTTACTGCTTTTGATTTTTTTTACAAACTTTATTGTACACTCTTGATGTTTGAAAAATTACAAGAATACAACCATTTTTTAATAGTTCAAGATCAGAGTGCAAGTTACTTTCTTACTATTTTCTGCAGCGTCACAAAGTCTCATGTAAGATGCAAAGTGGAATGAATTCATTCAATGTATTGAAAAATTCAGAGGATTCCCTTTTACTGTTTCATACATAGTATTTACAAAGTCTCAGTTCAGAAATCAATATGTGGAAAAACATCAATTTAATACTTTATTGTACAGGAAGTATTTTCCTCAAGGATGCCGCTTAAACCCTTTTATTATCTACCATTTTATAATCCCGTATAGTCAAGATTTTACAACTTTACAAAGTTTTACAACAACAAAATAAAACACTGCTAAGTTCAATGTTAAAGTAAATAGTTGTGAACACAAAAAAATTTCAAAGTTCGTAACTTTTACAGCGTAGAAACTTTTCATCATCTTTAATACAGTCATGTGTGTACTCAATGTAATATTTGCCTAATTCAAAAAAGTTTGAAAAAAAATTCTTGCCCTTTTTACAGAAAAATGACTTAAAAATTAGACACGAGTTTATCAAAAACCTTGGCACTTATCAATAGTTCAACTTTGAACCTCACTACACATTACAAATTACAAGTTAAACTTGCAAATCAAAAGTAAAAAAAGAAAAGGTACACAGTACACAGAGTGAGAGTACATTTCATGTACTCTCAACCTACAGAATTCTAATGATGATTCGTTTATATTATCATATTATCACAATCCATGGAGGAAAATTGTTGAAAAATATGCTTGCAATCAAATCCACTGATACCATACATTGTAACTCGTGTTGTGAAGATCAATTATATATACGAATTTTATTCGTCGCATTAGGGTAAGAAGAATAGTACAAACTTTCCAGTAATAGACTCTGAAACTAGTTACATTCGATATTGGACATATAGTCATTAGATTTGACTTTGTTACTCAAGATTGTCACAAAGAAAGCGCAAAAAAAAACTATAATCATTTTATGTGGTCAAAACCTGCTGACTAATAAAGAAGTCGTAAAAGCAATGGAATACTGGACACATTCCACATTCATTTAGTGACCAAAACCTTTGTTGAAGTAAGTTGATCTTTCATATAATTGTGAATCCATGTTAAAAATCCGGTTTCTTTACTAACTGTAGTAAAAAGTGTACAAAGTGTAGGCGACGACTCTATATTCTATAAATGGAGATACCGCCGAATTTCATATATATATAAATAGTTCTTCTTGAAAGAAATCATTACTAGTTTTTAAATTTTAAATACTGATGAAGGGCAGTCGACTGGAAGTTCTTTTCCAAGTAATTTCTAACTTGATCTAAGTAAATGATAGATAATGTCCTACACAATTAGGTAGATCATTCTAAGAAGTTGTGTTACATAAAATGAGAAGAAACATTTGATAACTCTTACTCTTATCATATTATATAATCATGAGAAATATAAAACTAAAAGATACACCTTTATAGTAAAAGAATGAATGAAGGAAGAGTAAAAGAATAGAACGTAAAGCAGGATGAGGGTTAAGCAAGCGTAAAGATAAGAAAATCAAGTTCAACTTACAGCAGTAATTATGAATACAAAATATCAAGTATAAAGTACAAAGTATAGTATATGTCTTTTATAGTTTTTCAAGGTTTATGACCCTAAGAATACACAAATACAATATTATAGTATTATTGTAGGACAAATATTCCAGACACAATTCATGTTCCTCATTGTATTATAAATCCACGATCAATACTTCAAATGCTCAAAAGCCTTACTTTCAAGCATAATATATGTAGATTACAACTTCTTATACAAATGTACATATATGTGAATTGTGAACAATGTACAGGCGATTCCACTCAGCACTATGAACAGTGGACAGCCCAAAAATAAATGAAAAGGTTTAATTTTACATGTGTATTATTGTATTATAAAAAGGGAACTTGAAAAACAGTATGAAGAAAAGGGTGAGAACAGTAGTAGAGAATAACCCCGAACAGTGGATTAAAGGAAGTAGAAATATTTCAAAAACACAAACTCCTTACATAAACGAAGAAAGCCATTTGAACATTTATTTTAGCTATCCGCACAAATATTTCGACACCTATAATATGTAATAATAAAATCACACAAATATTTTTCCAAAACTTTTGTTAATTATAAAATGCAGGATTAATTGTGTGGTATAATGAAGCTTTTTCCTTGTTTCTTTAGCTTAACACTTAGCATTTGTCCAACATTTAATTTTCACAATCAGAAATTTAGAAAAGAACTGTAGTGGAAGAAAAATAACAAAAACTACTGTCTATGGATTTTTTAAATTAAAACTGTAGTACTTTTAAGTATTTTGAACATAAACTGACAACTGACACTTTTGTTGAGTAGTATTATCCTTCTGACAAATTTTTAATCACTCAAAACTCCAAACTCCAAACTTTGTTCTTCATAAAAATATACATATACTTTTCGTCAAGTAACTTTATATTTTAGTTAGGAAACACATATATAGAAAATATAAATATTTATTATTCCAGAATAATAACACCACATATTCACAATTAAATCTTCATTTTTATAATATTCAAATTGTACACTGGTAACACTCTGGTAAGCTTTCTTGTGTCAAATTAAGAATGAGAAAAATTCATAGTTACGCAACACGATCGAATCTCAAGAAATCTGAAATTCCGGGCATGTGATCAACAGGTAGCCCAATAGGTACAATACAATACTACAACTACTCACGCGTATACTTACAATCTATAACACCTCAGTAGAATAGTGTAATGTATAGCAGTTTGACTGACCTGCAGCTAGCCACACGTCACTACTTCAAATAAAAATGTGACTTGAGAGTAAAAGTTGTAGGTGAAGAGAGACAGCGAGAGAGAGGGAGAGAGAGAGAACTTTGAGGTAAGTAGATACATGTTATTATTTCGATGGAAAACATGACATCGTGTCTTAGATGAATACTGTCTACACATAAGTCATCTAAGTCTCAGCATCTACAATATACCTACTGGTCCAACTTAATTATGTATTATACAATTTATTTAAGTACTGTAAACTAATATGTTTGCAAATAATGTGCTACACTCCATACACACATGCTAGTGCATTGTTGAATAACTCTAGTTATTCTAAAAAACATATTCAGCGTGAATGCAGCATATATCCCATTTGTTACGATTAACCCCATTCACATTGAATGACCTTTATCCTCTCATCCCATGAGAACGAGAGGGAGAGGGAGGGAGAGAGAGAAAGAGCAGAAAAAACACACATTTTTTTAAAGGCATTCATACGCTCACAGTACAAAAATTACTTGTAATTCATAATAACCGTTTTGTTTTTTGTTCACAACTCACAACCACTGGGATATGCATTTATTATTTATACTTTATACGTATACTGAAAACATGTGATCAGTTACAGTCATGTGATAGGAAAAATCTAAGTATATACTGTAGATACACGCTACATAATTTTGTCTATATCATCATAATGACAGTAAATATTCGTCAACAATATGTAAAATGCAAATTTTATTTTAACTATCATCAACCCTTGATCCTTGATGTCAATGTACAATGTTATCTTATAAGCATACAAATGCCCTTTGTATTTTAAATTTTAATATATTCAATCAAGTCCATAACTTTTCTCCAGGGTTTTCAAATTTGTCAATCAACCAAAGCTCATCACTCATCATTCTAATTACTAATCTCTTTAGTTGGTTACATTGGTGCGGCATACGACACTGGCCAACGTTCAATGACAAACAAATAATTTTAGTAATATCATTAATTAACTTCTTTGCTAGTAAAAATACAATGTAAAAAAAAAACAATAATAAGCTGCATATTTTTCATATGTATCGTGTAGCGTGCTGTTAGTTCACAAGGAAATATCTGCTGATGGAGTTTAAGATAAATAACTACCTTTACACACTCTCACAACGTATCTACTATCTACATTATTCTCAATTACTCACACATCACGCTATATCAAATATCCATCAACTGCAAACTCTGTTTTAACCATGTTTCATAAGACTTGACAAAATTGTCCTTATAGCATATGTACATTGTACAGGTTTTGAGACCAGCAATGTAGTATTTAGATTCACAAAAGCAAAAGTGTAACAACAATTCATTAATGACAGTTGGTAATTTAAGCCATGACTTGTAATTCTCCACTAACTAACTATGCTTTTTTGTCAAGTTTTTTTTTACTAATTTGTGGGAAACGGATATTATGAAAGGAAAAATATATTAAGTAACTATGCACATTTTCCTCAAAACTTTCACACTCATTTATTTTTTGAATCCTTCTTTAGAGTATATATTTTCCTTATTTATCTAATCAATTTATAAAAAAAACTACGTATCTCCATTAATGTACATGTTTGCGAGTTAAAAAACTTGGCAAAAAATGATGGATAGATATTTTAATTCTGAGAAAATTTACAGAAAAAAAATCATGTACAGAAATATCCAGTAGAAGTCATCACGCTTCTTATTATCTTTTTGCGTATAATAAAACCTTTTCTATTTATACAAACTGATAGGGTAACTTAAAATATACAATACTTGGGCATGGGAAGTTTATGAATTAAATTCAAGTCAATTACATGGAACTTTTATTTATTACAAAAAATTATGAAACTATTTGATAAGATATAAGATCTATAATCGAAAGAGGAATCGGGATTTAAAAACTGGTCTATGTTTCTTTTTTTAATGAAATTTAATGAACTCATATTATGCAATATTTTTGTGTACTTTTGCGATCAAATTATCTAAAGATACATTTCTGTTTTAAAGCTTCTTTTGTATTTTATTCCTCCGAAAAATTTTACAAGAAAAGTCGTGTATTGACGTAATATAGTCAAAAAAATAATGTTTTGATTACTGGTAATTTTTTTTTAATACAGAGAGTGCAGCATAAATGATGGTTGTACTTAATATGCGTAAAAGTGTGGATATGCGTACAGTGTACATAAGAGTAAAACATCCATGAATCATAAACAGCTAACTACTGACCAAGAACTCAATCTCAAATTGAATGTATTCGTTGCGTAATCAATCAAATATCTCTCTAATAGCACGTATTTACACTATATATCTTGTGTATACTTTGACCCAGCACAGATCATTCTCCATCCCTCACACATGCACACACAAATCATAAGACCAAGGAAAACCAAAGTAATATAAACACATCATATTTGTTTATTGTTTACTGTTGTTGTTTTTTATGATTATCCTTTGGTGTTCAATAGAAAAACACATATATACACAATTTTCTGTCTAGCATCTGACTCTTATAAAAACACAATGTTTCTGTTTTGTTATTGGTTGTCATTATGAATAAACTAACTCCCGTGATAATACATGAATATATGAAATAAAAATACTTGGTTATGTACATATTTTGTACACCAACAAGTTGTAACAAAATCCAAATTACACTTGCACAGAGACTACTATTAGTGTCGTACATACATAAATGTGTATTCACAGATGACTATCCGATTATCCTGAATCCTGATCATTTATATGCATAAAAGCATGTGTGCATATAAAACATGGTCGTTGAGTCCAATGTATATTGTAGTTTCATTTAAATGCAATAAATTTGGAATTATTGAAGAGTTGTCCATTTTCACTTTCATTCGACTGCATACTACAAAATAAAAGTAGTTACAATGTCGAATAATTTAAAAAAAGCAAAGTAGAATAAATAACTACTAAGGTGAAAGAGTGAATGACAAATTGGAATGAATCTGTTTTTTTTCTTCTTTGCTTTCATTTTACTAGTATACAGGAGCAAACAAGAAAAAAAAAACAACAAATCAAGCGTTAAGAATCTGCTAAATTCAATTCTGAGCATAGTTATAATGATTGCAACATTCCCAAAGTTTTACCTTGACCGTTAAATGTTAAAAATCTGGCACGCTGGTCTAAATTATATTCATGTTTCATGTATGTAGAGACCGTATGAATGCATATTATCGGTATACACATTACACATGTATATCACCAGCAGACATAGACATCATAATCGCAGAACTAAAGGTGCATTATTTGTGTGTGTGTATGTGTATACCACAGTATAACTTCAACACCCATAGAAAGGTGTATAATGTATACATAGTAGTATGTAAGAGTAGCACTATATCATACTTTTTGAATGGCATTTTGTGGCGTTCACTCACATGATAGAAGGTACGAGTCACGCAGTTCAACAAATACAAGAAAACCACGTTGATTTTTTGAATGCATATTGAATATATATGATATACATTTATTAGTATATAATATTATAATAAAGTGTATCATCAAGTGTGTAAAAGATATAGGTATTCAATAAATATGCGTACATGCTTTTACATTAAGATCTAATAACCTCTGGTTTACCCTGACTCAATGCTGGTTTTCTGTACCCAACTCAGACGCTTTCCCCTTTTATCATTTACCACATTTAGCGCCCTCGTGCCAATCAGCTATAAAACATTTTGAATTCTGGACTTGTCTGTCAAAAATATTTATTGTATCCCTGATGAATCGAACTGAAATAAATACTATAGTATATTGTACAAAAATAATTTAAAGCTAAAGTAACTAAGTAGAGATACGTAGTGGAAAATTACGGTGTAAGTAGAACATAGTACTGGTCCAGATTCCATATGTACGCTATATTCGCTATACACACATCGTGTATTCTATATAAAAGAACATGGTTTTATATTCCTCTATTTTTCAATTAAGTATATATCATGAATGCTGGGAAGCTGTTGTTTCTTTCCTTTTTTTGATACTCCATCAATGAATGACATGGAATATGCCGACCTTTATAAATTATTGTTTTTGCATTACAGTACAATTATGCTTCATATTAAGTTCCCAAGTATTACATAAGTGAACAAAAGTTCAAATAGCTACACAAAGTGTATATTTTTTTGTTATTTGGTATCAATACTTCAGAATTATCAATGCGAATGATAAAAATCATGTACATTTCAACTATATGGTTGGACAAAAAATACATCATGTGTAAAATAACCAAAGGTCAAAAATGCATATAGATTTATATCTATTTTATCAACTACTTATTGCTTGTCAACTGTCATCTGTTGACACATGACTTTAGGATTAATAGTATAAATTGAATGTACGAGAGTTGAGAGTTTATAAATGAATCTTACAATAAAACAAGATAAAATTCAGTTTTATATAAGTACACAATAAAGACTACTTGAGGATTCTTTTCACACAAGTCTAATCACTATTAGCCAACAAGTTAAAACATCGTGAATCGTGGACAAAATGACAATATATTTACATGCACATTGATTGGGTTCGTAGTATCTCATATATAAGCCGTTTGATTTCAACATAAATCTTACACAGCATGGCACATCTCGCTACTGATATTGACAAAAGATTGTATTTGATTTTATAGTGATTGATACTTTATTATATTATGACGTTCTCGGATTTCGCAATATTTTACAAGCTTATTCAGAATTCAGAATGCAGATAGCACATTAGAAAATATTATAATGAGAACCCTGAAAGTAACAAGTAACAAGTGATGCTGAATTCATTACTATATTTAAAACGACCATATTGTATCTTTATAAGATATCTACTGTTGCCGATACTTTTAAGCTATTCTTAGTTGAACTTTGTGTACACGCTTGTTATGACAAGTATTACCAAATAAATAAATTTTATTGCATCCATCTTGTTATTATGCATATCGATGTATTAACATAATAAGGTCAGCACTATATTTTTCTCCGTCTTTCATTGTTAAGAGCGAGCGAGAAAAGGTTATTTTAAAAGAAGGGACGTGCACAGATGATAAACAAATAAAGAAGAAGACGACGAACGAACAGCATGTCCCTAAAGTGTACAGTGTACAAAATGGAACTTGGAAATGCATAGAAAATAAACCTTGAATTCATCACACATAATCTGTCAATAACAATTTACTGTATACTATATACACAGGATGCATATTATTCCACACCAGGAATATATAATGTATTGAGGTACGTGTCTATATACATAGAAATACGATGATTTAAAATATTGGATTTTAAATATTAAACATGTATAATCCAAACGATAAACATAATAAGCACGGGCTTATCCCAAAAAGATGTTGATTGTCGATTGTGTGTTGCAACTTGCAAGTATATACTACACAATAAACAATAAGCAGATATAGTTGACAGGCGTAAAATAATTTTAAACGCAATTAGTTTCCTTTAATTCAAGCTTGCGAAACAGTTGTCAATACATACTAACTCACGCCGCTAGTAGTATTTTGTATAATATAAATAAATAATAAATCTAAGAGGAACCATAATATTTTATGAATGCATCATGTATGCGTTTTTTATATCGGAGTCTCCGATTCGGAGATCCGAGTTGTTTTTTTTCCCGAGACCCGGTTAATAAAAATAAAACTACATCTCATGTATCACATGAGAAATGAAATATGAAGTAGTGCTACAACATAAACACAATAAAACTAAAGTGATTTGAAATTTGAGAAAGTAGCAACTTTTGTTAGCTCCGTTCAAAGGTCATTCGTGAAACCAAAATTATGAACTAATAACTTGCACGTAATTCTATAATAATAACAAACCAATTAAATTTTATGGAAGTACAAAACTTTTGCTTCACCTCTGCTCGTATACATAATGATGATAGACATTTCATACTTTTCAAAAACATTTTCATCATTAGTATAGCAATACGTGTTGTACATTCAGTAATCAACTGCGGCGAAATTTTCAAAAAGAGGAAAAATACTCATGTTTATTTGTTTATTTGCTAACAGCTAATTTGTTTGCTACATTTTCTCATTCTGTGTCATGTCATTTAGTTTCCTTCTCTAAGATACAAAATGTTACAACTTGTAATGCAAATAATCTTTTCTTAAATAAGTTTTCTAGTTCAAAATTTTCCCAAAAATGTATTACTCCTTACTCCGAACAAATGTCAATTATTAGCAAAAAAAATGAATATGCGTATATTATAATTAGAAAACATTATAATAATTTATAACAAGAATGACCAATGATATATAGCAAGAATTATCATCATCAATAAGAATGAAATTTAAATTATTATGGGTAATATATTGAACAAATTGATTGTAAATGGTAAAGTACCTCATTGTGTCTGTTGATTTATCAAGTCCTTTTAACTTGAAATACAAATGATGAAAGTCAAAGCCAAATTTTAGAGATGTCAAGTATTATTCACAATAGTAAAGTATAGTGCACAAATAATTCAAAATTATAACATTTTAATTTGTCTTGAAGTGAAAATGTTAATAATTTGCGCACATTATAATTGGTATAATACCGGCAGTGTAAATGCGCGTACTTTTTTCTAGGGTGTTTTTATTACACTTTTTGTAGATATAAATACCTACACAAATGTCACTCACAATTATTGTACAACAGCTGTAACAAGTCAAAGTTTTGTTCTATACAGGTCAAGGAGGTACACTACTGGACAGTTCATTTAATGAACCAGACTCTTCGTTACAATGAGTAAAGCAGAAAACAAATCTTATATCAGTCAGAGGATTTCCGTATATGATCAAAAACTAGTTAAAACTAGAACACAGGGAAATAACCACACAGTTACAGTCACTATAATATTATGTCATTATTTGTAAAACGTGTTGATTATTTATTCCTACAAATTCCAGGCAGCTCTGACCAATATAAAAATAAAATTTCTGACCAATATATTCTGATTGTATACAGCTATAACAAAGGTTTTGAACAAATTAAAACTTGCTACTTCCAGCGTTGAACTTAATTAACTATATAACACTCATCACTCATCACAGAGCAAACTCAAACCTTGTAATCATATTATTATGAAGGACATTATATTATCATTCCGTGACACTCATGATAATATAATTTGACGTATATATATGTGTACATGCATTTCTCTGCTTCTTCCCTTTCCATCAAAATTTAAACGTAATTTTTATTTCATCAACAAAACTATACCAAATTTCTCACACATTTTCATTTTACTTTTAAGATATTCATCGTACCGGCAAATCAACAACAAAGTTGATACGGAAAAGAATATATTTTTGTTATTGTTTATATGGCACTATTTCCCCCCTTGTTTTTCAAAATTGATGTTGTAAAAAATAATCACGAGTCAATAAAATAATTTTTTATTTTCAGTTGCTGAAAATTTTTCAACTAAAATATAATATACGCTTTACCTAGTAAAGGCAATTTGTAATCACTACATCTACCTGACTCATTATTCTTAGTACATCGTTCATTATCATTAGATTTTCTCTTTTACTTGATGATATTTTACGATTTAGATATTGAATGGATACGAAATCACAGCACAAACACTAAGCACTAGTACAGTGGAAATCGTAAAGAAAATTTAATTGCAGTTCATTCTCCTTATCACTTCATTGTGGAATACTGACTCTTATACTCTATACACAGATATACACACACACACCCTCATGACGCACTCTCACATTCAAACTAGTAAAGTACATGTGCACACCGCATCCAGAGTAGATTTTTAAAATGTATTTTAGCCGACAAAACTTGATAAAACTATTTTTACACAGTACTCGGTCCTCTTCTGTATGTAGTTTTTTTTTTTTTTTTTTGAAGAGAAGCATGTAGTCACATGCTACACAGAATAATAATATATGACAGGATATGAATGTACATTGAGAATATAATAAAGTATAAAATGTGTTATTTTGCTATGTGCTTAATGCTTACAGCTCTGCTTTTAATAAATCAATTATACACAGTCACAAAATCTCATAGATTTTTCATAGCTACACATTTCAATGTACACACGTTTGCCTGTTTTAAAACTTTTCCACACATTTTTTCTCCATGCATTCTTTTTTTCACAAACACCCACATATACACTAAACTAAAACACAACACTATCAAATTTTAAACAAAAATCTCATGAAGAATGTTCACTCAAAATTCAAAATCCATAACATTTCAGTTTAAGAGTACACTTAAACCATTTTGTTGAGTCTTGAGTAAATAAGAAGAGAGAAATTGGAAATTCCTTGCCCTAGATTTGTCTTGCACACCACAGAGACCACAAAGTTCATAATGTAATCACGTGCACTTCAACCTTATTAAGCTAAGAACTATTGCAAGTCCAAGCAGACAAAATAATTCGAAAACCCATGATTGGGACAAAAGAGTATTAAGTCTTTCACTCTATTTTGGAAAAGAACTCCAATATAAAATCAATGAACATGTGAAAACTTTGAAATGAAATGAAGAGATTTACTTGTAAGAACAATACTTGATAAAATGGTATTATATTAGTAGTAATAATTAAAGTTCTAGTTGAGCACTGTGTCAATAGGATCATATATGATATAGCCTAAAATCTTTGACTGCACATCCACATACACATACACACAGGAAACATTGCAAATTCAAGTTTTCGATTCAACCCAGACTAGTTTGTAGTTTGTATTACTATTTGTTAGGGGAAGGAAAGAACTCTTCCTCCTCAAGTGTGTAAATGTAGTATAATATGTACAATAACAATATATTTTTTTACTAAACAACGTGCACCTTCTTATATATGTAGATATAGATATCTTTATATATCAAAGTATGAACTATACACTATTATATAGTATACTCATCATCTACTTTACAATGTACACATGTGTAGTATTTCTACAAAGGTAAATTGTGATAGGTGAAAAATTTGTGCACTTGCATGTTTACGATATGTTATTATATATCCTTACTATAGTTAATGAACATAGTAGAATATGCCTCGTATACTATACATAAATAATAAATGTGAGCATGCATAAATGGATGAATGCATATAACAAAATCTGGTTTTCATCTCTCTCTTTCTCTGTCCAATGTCCTACTCATTCTCTGTACAGAAGAAGAAGAAGAGACGTTGGAAGAGATTTCGGAAAAATGTGTGCCATTTTCATTGTGGTCACTAGTCACTATAGAGAGTCACTACCCTTTGTCTTAACCAATGATATTGCTGGTGATGGGATCATCATCAACAAAACAACAACAATATTAGTAGTATGAGTGTATATATTATATATGTAAAAAAAAAAGTCTTGCCTGAGTGTTGAGAAAGAAAGGAAGAATAATCCTCACATGGTAATTGTAAAACTGAGTAAACATGTACATAATATGTAAAGATTCCATATAAACTCTTATATTGTAAATGCATACATATATTATATACATACATACTTAAATATCTTGTACTTTGTACTTTTAAAAAAAAACATTTTTCTTGATTTTATATACAGTTTTGTATTGTAAACTATGTTTTATATGGAAATGAGAGAGCCATTATGCTATGCTATTTCCTACACGTTTGTTGTAATATTAAAACCTTTTAATGTGTATAAGATTGAATATATATATATACAAAATACAATACACGAAAACTGTCGCCTTTAACTTTTGATGTGATTAGCTATCACACCAGTTTAGTCGCAGCACTTGATGGTTCACTATCACTTTATACTTTATGTACGAATCTTGTTTGCATACTGAACAGCATCAGAACCACCAGAACATATCACATAGAAACATATTATATTGATGAGCTTGTCGCTCTAGTTTTTGTCAAAAGTTGTTATTTGATCAGATTTTCTTATAAAATCTAACGCACTTGTTTCATCCTCAAAGTCTTTAACATGCAACTATATGTACTACTATTTTCTAACCAGAAAATTAAACAGAAATTAATCGAGTTCTGTTTAGATACAACGAGTGCATGTGTTATATTATGTAGACTACAATCTCAATTTCTACAATTTCATGCAAAGCTACGATATATGGAATGTTAAAAGATATAGTAATTAGAAATTAGAAAATATTTAGAATACTTGCCTTTGAAAAAAGTTTCAAGCTTTCAAGTAGAAAGAACATCCCAATTAAAAAGACATCATATCCATTCAAATTGACTTGAGTATTTACATTGTATATACGATATAATACTTATAATACAAGTACAAAAAGATTAAAATTTTAAAAATACAAATAAATCAGGCAACTTTAACTCTGGAGAGTGGACAAAATTAGTCAGCATGTTGTTGAAGAAATAAAACTTTTCCTTATATGTATTATGTAAATTTCCAGCCAAGCTTGAGCCATGTTATAAAAAAATAAGTATAAAAACATTATTGTTTTGATTATGCATAATACTTAGCATGGACTATATAATCTATGAATATCTAAGATAGAGAGAGGAGAGTTATAGGAGTGACTCGTCTAACAATGTTTGTTGCAGGTTCCAGTTTTTTAGCTTGCTAATTTTTGTTTTTGCAGAAAGTATATATAATCTGGTTCCAGAATGGCGTGCCTATCCCTCTCTCTCTCCATATTTATCTTTGCCATTTCACTTCATCCTAGACTATACACGTGTTCTTTTATTACATGTATATAGGAGAGTATACAATAAAATAATATAGAAACACGAGTCAAACTACGACGTAGAATGAGAATTTTAAGAAAAATTCTAATGATTATTATTAACCAAACGGGAACATCTTTTTCTTTGTACTTTCATTATCAACTCTATAAATGATGAGCATTGGCAATCGGCATAGATAGACATGTATACTTCATATATGTACCTGACATTTTAAGACTTAAAAAATTAGACTAGATAATAAAGAGTTTGAATTCCCTACAATATTTGGTGTTTTTTCTATATCAGTTGAATTATATATATTTTGAAACTCATGGTACATAATATTTATTAAATGATACGATTGACATTTGCATAATAAATCATTCAAATGAACAAGAATGAACACTATGTGGTAGTATTATTGAACTTGAAAACCTCTATACCTCTTTTATAAACATGTGACTACTACATAGACAAACTTATTGAGGAAAGCTGAAGTTAAAAAATATTGTCAAGATTACCACTTCAAATTTACAATACATAAGCAAATATTAATCAGTTTGAATGTATTGAGAAGTGTATATACTAGTATTTCATGTATATGCACTTGTACGTACTAAGTACTAATATGTACACTGTATTTTTCATTTTATACACATGATGCATGATACACACGCAAAAATCCTAAACTTGTGTCCCATGCATTGTTGAAAGTATTTTTTTTGTACGCGGATGTTTGAAAACCTTGAAATTTTGGTAATGTGTATGTATGTATCAATGAGTACTCACATGCTGAATAAGTACATAACATTTAGAAATTTTTTACTTGGTTTATCTATTCAGTTAAGATTTTTTCCCCTCTAAATATTCAAGTCAAATAAAAAAAAACACGAAATCGACGATGAGACAAGGAGGTACAAAAGTATGTTTTTTAAACACATTTATTCCTTCTTTAAAATACCAATACACCATTTCTTGCATATATATATTTCCTAACATCGACCATTGAACAAATGTCTAGATGTTAAACATTCTGCTAAGAAAGAAGAAAAAAGAGTAAACAGATACTACCAAAATATTGACAACTATTACACATATGCAACAGAATGATAACAACAGTCAAAATTTCTGGAATTTAAAGTACAGATTCATCAATAATAATTATGATTGTCAAAGTGTAAACATTACACAATGTTTTGTGTGCTTAGGAAGAAACAAAGTATTGTAAAATAAGAAGACTACGGATGTGTGATTCAAATTTTAAATAGTATATAATATATTTCAAGTACAATATCTCTATTGTCACAAGTTATAAGTTACGAGAAAACTCAAGTACATGCATATCTAATATCTAATATACAAGGCAGTGTTATCAAAATTTGAATGACGACAACAACAGCTTAGCAAGTATGTTCTCTCACTTGTTTCCTCAATTTTTTACACAGTATTACAGGGTTATTTAAAAAAAAAAAAAAAGGAGTCACATACTCTCATCAAAATTCGGACAAAAAAATTCTTCATGTATAAAATAGGTATATATTGAAAGCTAATGATCAATCACTATTTAGAAAGGTTTACATTGGCTCGACATTATTTATTTTGATGTAAGTACAACATTGTGCACTTTAGTTAGAAAACATCCACATAAAACATAATAATACATTATGGCCAAAAGATTATCCTCACTACATGTAATCAAACACAAACTACAATACATGACATGTTGCAGACTTCAGACAGAGGAACACCAACAAACGTATTTTACACAACTGTGTCTGAACATGGTGTACAATATTATATTCTTCCGTTTTCAGGTTATTCAGATATCCGAACAACGAAACTACTATTTTACTCTACTAGACATGGAATTTATATGAATGTATCCATGTACAATGTGATCTATTCTAAAATCAATAAATAAGCGTGAAATGGGATTTTAAGACGGAAGATAAACAAATAAAATTTTGTAGACTGTGCAGCACATAAATAAATATATATATATATATAGTCATGTGAGTGGCCGATAAACACGCATAGCGTGTGTATAAAATATTCTTGTCTGATTTTTTCCCGATCTGTCATCCTGATTGTCGATCTTATCGATAATCAATAATTGTGATACCTAATTGTATATTTGGATATATATACATAATTGTATAGCGTGCACACGGAGGGCTTTTTTTTTTGAAAAAAAGTATAAAAAAAATCAGAAAAACAGTTCAATATATTAAATGTAATGATTACGCCAAAGATATCCATGAAAGATACATAATACATATGATGTGGATACGAGAAATAGTTGTACCATGTACGCACATCAAGTCCAAACTTTAGTTTGTACGTCACCATTATAAGCTTGGTCAGTAGAAAAACTGAGTCATACAAGAATTTTTCTAGGAAATTTCGCATGAAATGTACAACTGTTATCCAGTACGACTGGTTTTGTGAATAACACGAGAGACTAACACTTTTATTTTTTTTAGACATGTTTGTCGGAAGCTACTGTATTGTAAATCTAACACATTCAGTTTTTTTTCATACAATCTACTTCCATAATATAATGGTTTTTGAATAAATTACCATCTACAAAATATTGACTCCAAACAAGATACAAGTGTCATGATAAAAACGATGACGTAGGCATTCTGAAAGGGAATTTCCTTCTTTATTAAATAACACCAAATAATTACTGCCTCGGAGTATTTCTATACAAAATTTTCTCAAGTATATAATACATCTTACAAAACCCCAGAATCCACGGATTTTACATATATATATGTATATTCATGATGGATTTTTATTTTACTATTGTTCAAAATCCTTTGTGAATCGTCACGATGTATTATATGTATATTATATTATATAATATACTTGATACTTTCAAAATATTTGCAAGGAGCTTCTGTATAAAGTTTAATTATAAACTTTCCTCATCTTTTTTTTTCTCAAATTATTATTATTATCATTTTATATGAATCAAAAATAGATTTGGAATGTAACATGTTTTGAAGTATAAAAATTCGTGACTCTTCTTCTTGATAAAAAGTTTCCCAATCTTGAGTATGAAATTAAGGGGAAAACCATACAACAGAGAACAAAATTCATTGAAAAAGGACAAAGACATCAAATTTCATATTTTTTAATGAAATAATTGATTGTATATTTTGTAATTTTGATAATTAAGAGACATTACTTTTCCTAACTATGTACATGTTTGCAATAAATATCAAATATACACATAAATAATAACCCAGGAATACTATAGTATACTTAAAATCTACGGTGTGTATCAAATATATTGACAATGTAAGTAAGTACTTACATTAGAAAATGACTATACAGAGATTAAAATTTTGTTTTCTTACCTAGGAAATCCATCAGACTGTTTTGATTTCATTTTCCAAAAAATGTGTTCAATATTAAATGATAGAGTTGTATTCCGACTTTAGTTTTAGCTTTAGTAGTTTTAATATTAGTATTTTTGAGTAAAACTCCACTTTTTATGTGTTACTTTTATAATGTGAATTATAAGTATTATAAATATTGTTATTATTATTTTTCTGAATACAATAAATGTCAGTAAAAACCTTTCTGGTATATTTAATTTCAATTTTGAACTCTCTAAAAGTGTACATATTAGTTAATACTGCATGTATTATGTATATATATATGTATAATGTATGAAGTGTAATGTATTATGATGTTATTTGATTTAATTCAAGGTGTTTTTCTTAAGTAAGCGGCGATTAAGTTAAAAGTTGTATCCATATAGATTACAGATGTATGGACAGGTGAATGATGTCTCAAGCAGTACATGTATACATGACATAAATCTGGTATAATACAAATTATTATAGTTTATACTTTATTCTTTAGGGCATGTATAAATTTAGCTCATGCAGAATAATAATGAAAAGATTATAACACTGTGTAAATGTGTGTGCGGAGGATTCGCCTACATAAGATACTTGCTTCTTCTTTTCAATACTAATAATATATATACATAAGTAGGATGGTTTAGTAGTAGTGACAACACGTTAGTATTGCGTAAGGGAAATATGCATCAATAAGGAGAGAGATCAACAATACGTGTAATCATTAGTTCATAATAGTATTATCTTTTTTTTTTAAGTAGTAGTATACTTAGATATATTATAGTAATAGTTTGAAGCTCGTCACAAAAATCTCAAAATTAACGTAGCAGGTGTAATGTGTATTAGGTACCTATTATCATGTATACAAATCGATGTATGATGTATGTGTAACTATAATATTATTATATTATAGTTACTTATAAGTTATAACAGTAATAATTATTGGTATTATTATTAGTTTGATGGACTCTGAGAAAGAGATAGATAGAGAGAGTTTGTCCTTTCACTTTCAAATTGACAAGTCGGAAACAAACAATGGAATGTAAGTATGTACAAGTAAATCTATACTTTGGAAGGCACGAAAAAATCGTATCCAAACGTATAATATGTTAAGCCGATCTTAAAATCACATTCATCTAAATACATTATTCAACAAGAAAGAAGAAGAAGAAGAAAAACAATCACTTTTGTTTAGGTATAGGTAACATATGCCTATCATTACTGGATTATATTATTATGTTATTAAATATTAAATATACTATATTTGTGTAGAGAATTAAAGATTAAATAATATATGTATAGGTATAGATGTTATAGAAGGTTGTCATTATTCCTTTTTTTACTTTCTTCACACAAACACACTCATATAAATAAATATAAGTACACACACATACATGTGTATTTTTTTAGTTAGGCTATTATTAGTTTATCAAATACAAGCCAAACCCTTCTCAAATAAAACGTTACTTTAATGTTTTTTTGTTGTTGTTGTTATTATTATTATTAAAACATTACGAAATAAAACACTGTATTTACCGTCCACAGTCCACAGTAGTAGTAGCAGTAGTATAATTTTGAAACTTTTTGCATGTGATTTCTTCCTATTCTTCTGTTTTACTTAGTGGATATATATAGTATATGTGCGGATATATAATACAAATATTGCACATATATTTATGTTGATTTTGGTCAGGAAGAGGTTCATATTTTACTCCTTGTGAATAATAATAATACCTATTTATTATTATATCTTGTTCTTTCCAGCTATAGTCTATAGTCTACTGTTTCACTTACACTCTTACACTCACTTCAGAAAAAACTTTACTTGATCGTATTTTGTATTTTATCGGTTTTATCAGTTTTTACTATAGAGTCTCGGTTTTTCGGTACTTCCTTATTTATTTATCCTATAGGTTCCATAAACTCCACATGTGATGTCTACACAACTACACACACGCATTTATAGATAGATAGGTATTTTTATTTTTGTCGTCATCAAGATCAGCATATCACCAAGAACTTTAACCCAACTTTACGTAGCATATATTATACTACATCTGTGTATATTTATATAATAAAAGTCCTACCGTCTCCTTCTCACATGATGATGGTAATAATAATCATGATAATATGATGATATTATATTATTATTATAGTGTTAGATGTTAGGTATAATACATATTATACTTACAACTTACATGTATTACGTGTACATTAAAGTATTAATAGTTTCTTCCTATATCCGACTGTAGACTGTAATACATACTTTTACTACGAACAAAAGAGCACCAGTCTATATAAAATGTTCTTTATATTTTCATGAATTCGTTAAAAATTTTCGGGCGTCGACTTACTAAACTGTTATTAATCTTCTAAAAGTATAATATGTAATGTAAATATGAATAACAGGTGTATATTATAATGTTTTTACTCACTCAATTTCAGGTAGTGTTTTGAAATCTTTTTTGTTTCCTCTATACTTACTTTTAAAAATGTTCTCTGAATTCTGGTTAAGACTTTGGAACTAACTATAATAGTAATCATATATTATAATAATCTCTCTGTGTCTCTTGAAGACAATAGTAATGAATCGTTATAAAATGTCAACAATGATTATTATATTTGAACATCATCATACAAATAATACTATATATTTTTGAATCAACATGTTATTATTAAATGTACATACTTACGAGAGGAAACAGTTTATGAATAATTTTATTATCGATGTTTATGTCAATTGTAATTATTGAATATATTAATATGTAGGTATAGTTTGCCGGTTTTAGTTATTCTTGTATAGTAGTCTTATACTTTACAATAATAATAATTGTTTATATAAATAGATTTTGATAAATTCTGTAAATAGAGTGATGCTCTCGTATTATACACACACACAAAAATAAATATATATCTTGAAGACTGTATTTTTCTTTAAGTAATCACTTTACACACACACAATAAGACTTGAATTTAATAAACTATTATGTACTGAACCTAGATTAAAATATAAATTTCCCATTTAAAACCTATAAATACTTGATTATAATAATATTTAGTAAATGAAAGTATCTACTCTCACACAACGCCGAAATTTTAAGTATCCACAAAACTGCACTAATTCACCCTTGAATTTTAAACTGTAAACCCGGGTGATTTTTTTGACATGTGATTTCGGTTTTTTTCAAGTTTTTTGTCTAATTATAGTTAAACATAATTAGTGTTGTAATTATATTTATTTTTTCAGTGATATTGTGGAAGAATTTACGTTTTCAGTTGACGTATACTTAAATACATGTATAATATTATAGACAAGTTTAAGTTGAGTAAGGTAAGTTTTGTTATTGCATAAAATTGTTAAAAATGTAATTTTTGTACTAGTACCAGTATTACCAGTTTTTATTTTATATTATTTTGTATAACAATAATATAAGAAATTAGTAAATAATTTTTGCATTTTGGGACTTAAATGAAACAAATGGTATTAGCACATCTATGTACCATGATAATTTGTACTATTCTAGGTGCATATGTATATGCTATATGCATATATAGGTATATGACATTATGAAAAGGGAATTTTTAACTCCATTCAAGTACCATAAAATATAATAAATAATATATAGAATTGATCATTGACATTGTTGTGGGTGAAGAAATTTCAATAATGAATCATAAAATACATGATATAAACAATGTTTATGTGTATTGTTTTAATATTGTATGATGCTCTTTGAACTTCTATCTTGAATCTTGAATCTTGAAAACCAGTCTACATCTCATCTCTTTATCCTCTCTCACTCTCTCAAAACTCAAAAGTCATACTCACTCATGCAACAATATCTCTTTATCCTCTCTCACTCTCTCAAAACTCAAAGGTCATACTCACTCATGCAACAAGTTCACATCCATTGTTGTTGTTAAAATGTTGAGCTTACGCAATTCGAGTAAATTATGAATTGAATGTTTCTTCAGAAAGATGTTTGATCTCATACTCTGTAGCAGTTATAATACATTGTAATGTGTTAGTCAGAAACATGGAATAGGATTATGTATAAAATATACCACCTCTCTTCATTTGTATTACATGTGTGTACATAACTGCTTACACTTTCACCTTAATAATAATAACAGTAATAATAATTTAGTAATTTGTTAAAGGTGATTATAATTTTTAATAATAATACAGAAGTATAGAAACAAACCACAAACAAATCCTATGGTTTAAAACTTTTATAATATATTCTAAATACTAAATATTTGTGGTTCTCTATAATATTATTATATAATCTTGTGTAGACTGTATAATATAGACAAATAAGATAAAACTTTGGTCTCTCTTATATAATTTATATAATAAAATAATAATATCGATACAAGCTACAAACATACTTTATACTTTTACATATATATCGTAGATATATAACGAATTGGAAAAGCTCTTTGTGAATGAATACACATTTGTAAAGCTATATATAGTGAGTCATATTATAACATATATCAGTATTCCAAATTCTGAATCACTTTGATATGCGTATTCATATATTTGGTTTGATATTAGAATGTAAAATTCAACGTTCAATCTGACGATGTCTAGGGTCGAGGTCAAGACTTATAACAATAATAATAAAACAAAAGAAAAGAAGAAAAAAAAACAATAATGCTCAAAAATTAAAGCATATGTAGAGATAGGTCTCATACTATTACATGAAAACAGAGACAGAAGCTCTAAGAAGAAATACATATATATAGGATATAGGTATATAAGAAAATGACACCACCCTGTGTAATATTATGTAAATAAAATATATATATCATACATACTATATACGCATATTTGTTTTCACTTTAATCGGCAATAAAAAAAAACAGCTATAATAGTATGGTATGTACCCTGTGATAGTAGTAGTAACGATGATATACTTTCAAAAATATTTTCATACTTAAATTTTGTGGTAGACAACAATCATTCAGGTTTAACAGTATGAAAACGTATTATTATTATTTACCATGGAGCAAGTTTGAGTCGTGTTACTGCACTCTCTCCTCCTCAGTCACACTTGACCCTAATAATAAACGCATCCAATTTGCATATTATAGATATATGTAGGTACATATGTAACTGCATGTCATTCGTTATAGAATTAATACATATACTGTACAATTTACAATTGTATACTGCACTCTGCACTCTTTGTTACATGAAGTCCTACATATATGTATTATAAAAGGGTTTATAGACATATACGATAGTAACAGCTAACAGCTAACAGTATGATACATGATACGCAAAATATGTACACGTGCTTCACGTAGAATAAAATCTTTTCTAAATATTTCATGCATTTTATATACATATTATTCACTAGCAATAATAATTGTATGACGCATTGTAAGTTGTAAGTATTGTCTTAGATGATAAAGGACATCGGACATATTTTTAGTAACTTTGATTCATACTTTTAAACGCATTTTATAATTTAAAAAAAAAGGACAGTAGTACTAAACTAGCACATTTTTTCATGTTGCGCAACGAAGCGGGTACTAATTTTTTTATATATGTTTATTTACTTTGAAAAACCTTTCGAATGAGCCCACACTCGACATTAGATCTCATTAGATACCCGGGATCGTATACTTTTACATTGTATTTTACATGTCCGCTCTGGCCCCACTGTGATTCTGTATACATTGTAAATTTTTTGTTTTGTTTCTAGTTTCTAGACATATGAAAAGATGACATTTCAGCTTACTACACGGAATATACTGAATTTAGATCAACATCTTTTCCCCACCGGTAAGACTTTAATTATTCTTTAGCTTCTTCATATATATGTAAAATGTAAAGAAATTAATAGAACATTGCTATCAAAATTCTTGGAAAGAAATATTCAATGTATCAAAATGGGACTCTTGTGAATTAATTATTTTAATCAAACATTTGTAAGAAACATTTCCTTATGCAGAGTATAACTATCGAGTTAAATATAATATAATATACAACAGCTACATCATGTACAACAGAAAGTCTTAATAATGTTGTACATTTTATGTATAGTTGTCCACATTATAAAATGTCTTATATTTTCAGTGAAAAATAAGAGTTATCTAGCGTAAATGTAATAATACTAATATTATTCATGTCGAACATTGTTCTCACAAATGTTATGTTTCTGACTATACTTACAAATATAACATATTATTATGCATGTAGACGTAGTAAATGATTTCTTTCATGTGACGTATTTTGTGTGTTGTAAAAAAAACGCACTCATACTGAGAAGAAACGTTAAAAGTCAATGTCCGAGTGTAAAGTTTTTTTGTTTTCAAATTTATAGACAACTCACAGAAACATAATAAAAATATTATTGTTTACTAAAAATTTACTTGTTTTTTTTGTACATGTTTCAGGAATACGTCCATGGAGTATTATAGAAATAAAAGGATCTAGTGGAAGCGGAAAAACATATTTAATAACGTATTTACTTGCACGGTGAGTTAAACGATTCATTATTGTTATGTATGATGTAGAGGAAATCTAAACAATAATAAAACCTTGTGATTTTATCAACAATAATATTATAAATTATAATGAATATGGGAATCATATAGGAATACGACAATTATTATACTATATGTGTTTGTTGAGCTTTGTATATTCTTATTATGCAAATGGATCTAGTAGTACTTTGTTACATATACATAGTTTCTAGTTTCAAAGCTTTGACGCGTATATTGCATATATTATACTGATGAAATTATAATCCATATAATTCATAACTAATTTTTTGTTTGTTTGTTTGTTTTGTGGATATTTTCATTGTTACATAAGGTTTTTAGTGGATCATCCTGAAAAAAGAGCAATATTTATCGATACAAGAAATCATTTCAATATTCAAACATTCCTCACCATTTTATCGAATCTACTTCCTAAGTTGAAATTGGATACTTCTGATGTTACACAACTACAGAAAAATTCTAGTCTTATTAAATATCTTGAACGAGTAACAATTATCAAATGTTTTACTCCAGAAGATTTACTTTTTCTTTTTGGACCAAAAAATGAAGCACAAGTGGAAAGAATGCTCATCGTAGAACCGAAATTTTCTATCGTCTTTATAGATTCATTAGATAATTTTACATATTGTGCAAGTATGCCTAACATGAAACCATCAGAATATCCAGACGTTATGAAACTTTTAAAAAGGTCAGTCAATTCAACAGGAACTCCTGTTATTTATTCTATACTTAATGTTTATCAGTGGAGGAGATTATCGAAAACAAAGGATGATGATGATGGTAGTGGTGGTGGTGTAAAAAGTATGACTGATGAGAATCCATGTAATACTACTAGTAATCCTAAACCACCCCATCAACTAATTGCAAATATTACTTTTGAACCAAATTTATATACTCATAGTATATTACTTGAATCTGTACCCCTTGACCAAACTTCAAAAGAAACATTTATATGTAAAGCTAACCTGCGTTCCAAGAATAATCCAAATATGTCCTTGTCCGGTGAAAACCATCTTGCCAAATTTTCTATCTTGTCCGGCATGTTGAATTGGTTGCAGGATTAAATATATATATATATATATATACACGAATGAGATTATTTATAGTTATTCAACTTTGTTCCGTACACTTTATACTAGAATCGAAATACTGTATCTTC
>JABASP010001757.1:0-25784 GCA_019776565.1 Sminthurinus signatus | reverse complement strand
AGAAAGACAAAAAGTATACAAATTACAAAGCACAAAGTAATTTGAAACTTTTTATCATTAGCCTAAAAAATTACTAGGTAATTATCATTACTTGAAATATGAAAAAGAGAGGGATTTAAACCTAGTTTACAAACAACAAACAACTAATCATTTTTCCATTTTTAATTCAAAACTATTATTATTATTATGCTATTTATTTGAATGTGTATATATAAACACTGGTTCAAGAAAAAATGTTGACCATGAGCATGATTATTAGTATTATTATTATACCCATTTTTTTGCTTTTTTAGCATGAATGCTACTACTTGATACATGCAAAATGTACAATTTAATATTTAGACTTCCCTATTCCCTAAAGAAACTCTGTGTTCTGGTCTTTACATTCGTGTTTGTTGTCAGTTTTGAGTTTTGAGTTGTCAAATTTGCCTGGAGCAGTAGTAATTAAAAAGACATAAAAAAGTCTTCCAAGCCAAATTTTTATTCAAATGAATGTACATGAAATATTGTAAGCTACAACAAACAACATTCAACATACAGAAGACACTTTACATTGTACCTTTTATACAAGTATTATACATATTGAATATTGATACATGATCCTGGACTCAACTCTTAACGATAGAAATTTCAATACTCAAGATTCAAGTCTACAGAGTTGACTACCATTTAGAGAAGTTCATTCCGTCATCATCCATCATTTGAAATTCCAATTCGAAACAATTAAATTAATTAATTAATTAATATTCCTCGTAATATCCATATCGGCGATCCATTACGAACCTCTCTCTTTCATATTAGCGACCAGCGACACGACACTAAAACTCATGTCCTGAGGAAAAAAAATTCCCAATTTGGAATTACCTACGAATACGAATTCGAATACGATCTACTGTATGTAAATTGTAAATGTATCTATCTATGTGATATGTTACATGAGAAAATACAAATACAAAATACAAAACAGACAACACAACACACCCAATAAACTATAAATAACTCGCATAAATACTTTGAAGCAGGTTAGACGCTGAATTCTATAAATTATAAATCCAAAAGTTTTATACATGAAGAAAACTGAGAGTTGAGAGAACAAAGGATTAAATTTGAAATCAAGTTCTGTTTTCCAAAATCACAAGCTCCAATACTCCAATAATAAAAACGCCTAACGACAACTTTACATAAAAGAAAATATCCATGTACATTGTACATTGTACATGTATAGTATTATATGAATGCCACATGAAATTAACCTCTCCACACACCACACACACATCATCCAAAATCCACATTCCTGTGCAGTGGACTTTAAGTTTTAAAACATTTCTACATCTTTTGAATTTTGAATCGTGTTATGTTATGAGTGCGTGTGTAAATTGTACAGAGTGCAGAGCACATGAAAAGATTTATTTATTTTACAAGGGTAGAACAAAAATCCTGCATTCTACGACAGACCACTTGAAGGCATTTTTTAAAGGGTTCAAAAAATATGAGCACGATAGAAAAAACGAAATCATCAAGCATCTAGAATCAAGGCTCAAGATTCAAGATGAAAGAAAGGAGATGAGACGAGGAACTACGAGTAAGAAAAAAAGGAGACGGAGTCGGAGTCGGAAAAGGCCGAAATGTAGATTGAAAGGGACGTTGTAATTAGGAAGGAATTTCAAGTCTCTTCTTCAGTCTTCATTCTTCATACTTTGTACTCATGCACCTTCCTACTAAAATGTACTGTATTTACAATGCACTATTTACCTATATCTCAATCACGTATGATATATGATATACACAAATGAAAATTACAAGTAATAAATATTTTACATTCCCATGTGTTATAAACCTAATCGAGGATCAAGAATCAAGAATCGAGACTTTTCTCCAAACATTTTTATGATTATGATTACCATTGTTATCATCATCATCAACATTATTACCATTATTATTATTATTATTTATGATTCTCACCTGGCGATGGCCGAGTCGGGTTGAATGTATCTAATGAGGTAGCCACAAGAAGAAGTATCATTCAGGTTCTTTTCTAGTGTAATCCCCAATTCAACGGATAGGCTCGTTGTTTGTTTATTATTATTATTATTGCTGTTATTATTATTACCACTGGCACTGGAACTAGAACTATCACTGTTACTATTATTATTACTACTATTATTATTGGATCCATTTGCACTCATCTTTCGAACTCGGACCAATTTATATTCTCCTTGTAAAGTACTACTACTATTGTTGGAGGAATTTGAATTTAGATTTAAACTGGCATGTAAATTTGAATTAGAATTAGCACTATTATTACTATTATTATTATTACTTTTATTATTATTGTGATTATTAAAGTTGCCCACGATAAAGTTGCCGACACCAGTTCTGGGTTTATTTGGAGGAATAGGAACACTTTTAACACTACCGTTCATCTTGTTGTTGTTTTGAGACCCTTTAGATACAGAATTATTACTACTATTATTATTAATTTGACTTTTGTCTTCAAATGAAACACTTTTATTACTTCCACTCAGTTTCCTCCGCCAGGGTGAAGCGACTCTATTTTCCCAGCCTCGACTTCCACCATTCCCGTCACTACTACTACCACTGCCATTTCCACTAGAATTAGAATTAGATGAGTCTAGCATGGAGCTACTATTATTATTAGTTTGATTGAACCGGACGGAGCAACAGTTGTTGATATTTGTTGAATTTGCTGAATTGTTGGAGAGCGTGAGGTCGGCCTCTTGGAAGAGGGAAGTATTATCCGCCGTTTCATTCACAATCCCACTGTCCCCATCGGAATTGTTACTCGCACTCCCACTAATGCACGCATTGTGGTGCAGAGACAGAGACAGTGGATTATTGGAGAGTGACAGAGGAAGTGGAGGGTGGTTGTGGTTGTGATTATTATTATTATTACTATTATTACTATGATTATTGTGAGTGTGATGGGAATAGCTGGACAAAAGGGAAGTGGGTTCATTATTCAAGTCCTCTCCACTCGCACTACAAAGGCTAGCAGTTCCGTCCTCCACATACAAAGGGTTGATGCGGAGCTCATAGTTTTCATTCAGAGCTCTCAATTGCTCCACATGATCAATTTCTAGGTCATTATCAATATCAACGTCGTTGTCATTGTCATTATCATTATCATTTGGATTATCAGGATCATCTACATCTGGATTTCCAAGCTCATCAAGATGAGGCATTCCTCCGAAAGAATAACTCCGAACTTTCCTGCCCATGAGACTAGGACTACTCAGATTATGCCCGGCACCTAGTTGACCCCCATTGAGCTTGTCATTCTTACAAAAGCGGGAGAAGAGGCGAGACGGAGCCATCTTCCCTTTCGAGTTGAAGCATTTATCACTCACTTCCTTCAACTTGAGTTTTAACTGTTCGTAGGATGAGCTTGAATTTGAATTAGAATTTGAATTGTCTTCGGAGTTACTTCGAGTAAATTTCCCATGCCCATTAATCCCGTTGAAAGAAAGGGTGCTGTTTCTATTATTTGTGTTGGAGTTGGAATTTAAAAGTTTACTTGAGAGTGGCGGTCTCATTTGTACTGAATTAGAAATAGTATTTTGTTTGGGCGGGGTGGGAAGGGGTGGGAGGCCGAGGACTTTGGAGGCGAGATGAGACTTTGAGGATTGAGATAGGGAGAGGGAGGCGGAGGAGGAGGACGCGGAATGTCGATTGATCCGCTTAAGGCAAGGACTACTCTCACGACTACGACGGAGGGATTGCTGGAGAAGAAGATCACGATCTCTGTCTCTGTCTCGATCGCGATTCCTGGATAAAGAATCCTGTTTGGAATGTGGGTAATCCCTCTCATTCGACTCACACCCATCTTCAAGACACTCTCCGTCAACTTCATCTCTTCCATTTCCATGTCCATGTCCATTCTCTTCATTCTCATCAATGGCTCTTTGTTGTTGTCCTTGTTCTGGCTCTTCTGTTGTTGGAGTGTCATAGTCTCGACTGTCTCTGTTGAAGTAAGAGTTTCTGGGTTGGAATTCACTGAGGATTGTAGAGCTTTTCCCTTTACTCCAACTTCTTGTTCCGTGAATCGGCATCCCACCAATTCCACCCATTCCATTGAATTGACCAAGGGACGGTCGAAGTAGTTCAAAGTCCAAGGAATTCATATCTGGAGTGTGTGTCAAGTGTTGACGAGTTGAGAAATTTGAACTGGAACTTGAATGACTATGATTTTGATGTGGATTTTGATGTGGATTGTGGTGGTTCAAGGACTCATATTGAGGTTCGCCCGCATTACGAAAACAGGAGAGTTTCTTCCCATCTCCAATGCCAATGCCAACATTTGAATTTGACATGGCTTTTGGCATCCCCATCCCCATATTATGTCGGTCAATGCGAGGGAATGGAAGTGGTGCTCTTCGTCCTGGTGACGGGCCGAAGCCAAATCCATTCGAATTTATGTTTGGATTCATATTTGGATTATTACCATTAGCATTTCCATTATTATTATTACTGCTGCTTCCACTACTATTTTGATTATTATTACTATTATTATTATTTGAGTTATTAATGGGGGTGGTGCGGATTCGTCCGCTGTAGGACATGTGACGAGCACGACGATCCACCAAATTGGAACTCATGGAGGTCCCAATGGTACAGTTGTGGTGAAGACCGTGGTGGTCGTCCGTCTCCTCATCGATCGAGTCCTGCTGCCTCAATTTGCGACGAAGCCATGGGGAAATGCCTACAAAAAAAGATAAGAAAAAGATACATGAAACATAATATAATACAATTCATAATCATAACATAGTTCATGGTTTAAAAGGATGAATGAAAAATTAAAACAGAATAAGAAAAAAAAGATGAGGAGCTGAGGAAAGTAAAAATAAAAAAATAGAAAATAGAAAAGAGACAATAGAATCGAGGATCGACCAGCCCAGATTTTTAGCAAGAGACAGAAAGACAGAAAGGATTTATGAATGAACGACTACATAAAGGAGCAGAATGAGAGAGACAACAACAGAGTGTAGAGTTGAATGAATGCGGGAAAGGAAGCGCTCATTAATAGTGGCAACAGACCAGAGACGAAAGACGAAAGACAACATGTAGCATTTACAATGTACAATGTAAAGCCTGATTTTTCATATCAATACATAAGGCATACAAATAATCATTCACTTTGTTGAGGCTTTATTCTGTACTGTGTCCTGTGTACTGGTTTAAAAAAATAGGTTTAAATTAGTGCCAACTACTCTACAGTCTATAGTCTACAGTCATTAGTCAACACACCCTGAAAACTGAAAATATTCACCAAAGAATCACAGTGTTGAAACTTGACATACTAAAAATTAAAAATTAAAACCCACAGCGAAAACCTCATATTTTATTATTTGTTGTTTGTACTTTGTACTTTGTACAATAAAGTAAAAATCATTTGATATTTAAGAATCAGTGATCAATAATAATAATAATAATAAAAATCAAAATCAAGTTCATGGTTTGTGCACACATGAGTAATATCTAATATGTATTTTCAATTTAAAATAAAGCTAACCACCTTTACTCACAACTACTAATACTTTGACTTTTTGACTTGTACATTATACATGTAGTTAGTTAGTAGTTGAAGGGTGAAAAAAATTAAATAAATAATAATTGTACATGGGTAACGAGACAGACTAATGGTGAGAAATAACTCATTCACTTGATTTGGTTGAATTTGAATTCGAATTTGATTGGGATAAAGAGAAAAATGTGCAATGTGCAATCTAAATTATACAATGTTCAGGGAAGGACAGACAACAGACAGGCAGAATGACATGTAGAATGCATCATGTAATTCATAATCATAATCGTAAGCATATATAGGAAAATGCAAGAGGGGAGGGAGCTGACAGGAGTTGACTGTTGACTGTGTAAACCAGCAGAGTCTCATGTCTGTGAATCCTGTGATTAGTTGATACTGATTTTGATTCTGGTTTTGATTTTGTCCTCCTCAGAAACCCGTTTTCCTCTCACCTGACTCACACTCACATTCATATTCATATTCACATTCACACTCTGAGATCACAGATCACTCATAATTCATAATACCTGTAGATTCAAGATTCAAGATTGTACAAAGAATCCACTTGTACAAAGTGCATTGTTCATTGTAAACCAAACCAGAGTTTACATTTAGATTTCAGCACCACAAAAAAAGAAAAAAAGAAATCCTCATCCAATTTTCCCAATTACAAAGCCCATCTCATAAAATATAGAATAGAAAAGAGAGAGAGCGAGAGAGAGAGAGACAAGTATTCTAACTTCTAACAAGTGTTGCTCTTTTCTATTGCTGGTGTTGGTGCTTGGTGGTTGGTGCTGGACATTTAACCTCCACATCATAAAATAGGCAATGGTATAAAGAGGTCAATTAAAATTCAAAGGAAGCGTTCACACATTTCACATCTCCCATTTCTTCTTCTCTTCTCTCTCACTCTATTTTTTCTCCACGACCCCGGGCATCACACAAGAGTAAAACAACAAGTATTCAAGATACAACAACAACAACTCTGCTCATTTCTCATTCTCATTCCTCTTCCCTTTAAACTATATACAGATTTTGTACTGTATTTTCCCCACTTTTATGAAACTACTTGAGTCCAAGTACAAGCTTCAAAAATTGAAGAAGTATAACATATAATACATACACGCATATGTAGACAGATACATTTACTATTCAGAATTCAGAATCAACCCCTTTTCCATGGAAATGTGAGTGTAAATAATTTTGTCGTCGTCAACAGGGTCTACTTAAACCAAAACCAAACACAACATAAAACCAAAAACAACTACTATGTTCAATGTTCATGCTGATGCTGAAATTGATGTTGATGACTACTGACTCCTCACTATACAAACACAAGCATATACAGAGAACAACAACACTCATACTCATACTCCCAATCAGTCAAGCCATTATTCTTTCCCTCTTCTCTCTTCTTTTTCCCTGTCCTTGATTTTGATTTTTCTTTTCGTTCCCCTCGTTGAACAAATTTGAACCAAGAACTAAGAACCGAGAGCCTGACGATTTTTTCCAAGTCCACACTGTACAGTGGAACAAGAAAAGAAGTAGAAGAAGAAACAAGAACTCATGCAGTAGTCAGTTGTTGTTGTAGTAGATAGAAGATAGGATGATTCAACATTCAATAAACTTTTGTATATCTAATATCTACTCCCTTCTCCCTTTTCCATACTCCTTATACAATTCACATCATGTTAGAAATTAGATGCACAATGCACACTGTACAATGCACAATGTACAACGAGGCACTTAATGCCTAGTCCCTGGTTTTGGTTTTGGTTTTTTGCTCCTGTTTCTTCTTCTTCTTCTTACATGTTACATGTTACATGTACCGTCAACTCCCAAATAAATAAATTGACGCTGCACCAAACTCCAAAACCCAAATCCAAAATCCCAAAACCAAACCAAGGAACTGAAGTGAGCTTAAGTAAAACAAAACATTTGTTACTTTTACTCATGTCTCTCTTAGCCTCTCTTTGCTCTTAGAATATCGATACGATATTATATATTATATTATTATAGAGCATAAAACTCATACGTATTCCACACACACACACATACAGAAGATAGGACGAAAAAGTAGCAGCAGTCACCCTGCAATCATATGGACGAATGTGTCATGGAAAAACAGTCACACCGTGTAGTCAAACGAAGAGAAACGAGAGACGGATGACACGGGTATAAAAAAAAGATGTTTTTTTTTCTTTAGTTCCCCTTCACTATTTTTTTATCTTCAAGCCATAGCTGAGAAAACCCATAGGAAGACGAGTACAAGTTGTGAATACGAGTACAAATACGAATAAGAAGACCAACATGAAAATAAAAATTAAAAGGAGGGGAAAAAAGGAAGTGGACGCATCCAAGCCTATAGATTGTGCACAGATACAATACTAATAAAAATGAGAAGAGTAACTGCACCATTTTGTTTATATCAATAATACGGTGTTGGATTATTGTGATTATCATTTATCCCTGTATTATGTTTTTGTATTACGTTATGTTAATTTAACAAATGGCAAATGGCAAATGAAGAACATGAAGAAACAGAGTCAATTTAATTTGAGTAAAAGGAAACAAATAACAAATAACAAGTATTGTAAATTGTGTATGATATTCAATGTAAGTGGAATTGGAATATTAAGCTGTATTATATTAAATATTAAATGAAGGAAGGGGTGGGCTTCCAAGGATTTTCCTTTCTTTTTTCCCAGTGACTTCCAGTCCGTCACAAAACAGAAGAGAACACAAGAGAAATAATTCCCATTGTCTGCCCAAGTGTATAATCATGAGCATAATCAAACTCATACTTAACAATTCGCCTCCACTTTACTCTTCTTTTTATTTTTGTTCATAGTTGATGCTTCGTACTTCATAATCGACTCGACTCGACTGACGATTGCAGTCTTGAGACAAAATACAAAATGTACCTACGAGTGACATGCTTGGAAAAAATATATCCGGTAAAGGAAGTCTGTGAGAACTGTGAACTGTGAATTGAGAGTGAATACTTTGTGAATGAACATAGAAGAGGCAAGCGGCAATTCATTTTCATATTTGTACAACACACTTTTGCTCCACTGCAAATTTGAATTGTAATACTAACTAATAATCTTGTGCTTTGATATTATGTACAGATATTTATGTGTGCAGTGTGCAGCATGTTGAATGTTGAAATTAAAGCACAATGATAATAACAGCGAGAGTCATCATCATCACCATCAGAGCAAAGCAGAATTTAGTTTGAGACTCCAAATCCAGCACACTACATATAAAAATTAAAGTCACTCTCGTATCTTGTGGCTCCCTTGATTCATGTTTAATGACGACAATAGTACTCGTAATCGTAATCCTAATAATAATAATAATAATGGTCATGCTGAACCACCCATTTCCTTTTTTTGCTCCTATATTTCTCTTTCATTCTGCATTTTACATTATTGCTTTCTTATTGTGCTAAATGAAGTCTCTTTTCTTTTTTCTCCTCTTGTCAACTTCTTGAGTCTTGAGTCTTGAGTTAGGTCTCAATGTTTTTTCTGGCCTACAAAACAAAGATTATGACTCAAGTAGTGGAGAAGCAACCACACTATTACAATTTGTAATCATAACCATAATGAAAATGACAATGACAATGAAAATGACAACGACAGTAGTTTAATATAATCAAGACATCTTTTAATTTGGCGGTTCTACATTCTACATTCAACATTCTACACACACAGAGAGAATCTAGAATCTAGTCCAATTCTTCTGGATGTTTATGTTTATGCTCATGTTTCTATTTGTATTTAATGCCAAGTCTCATCACAATTATTCTCAAATTAAATCGGTCACTCGACGACAAATGACAAACGACACAAGATTTTGAATTCAGTTTTTTAGTTCACTTTTGCTTCGCCTTCCTTTGAGAGCTCATAACAAAATTGAAATGAAAGCTAAAAGTATTTAATAATATTTGATATTTGGTACAGACCATTTGAAATTTGAAAGAATTCACATAAACAAAAATCCCTTTGTGATTTTCCATTTCATTAGAAATCAGTATTCAGAAATGAGACGACAGTATGATTAATAATTATGACAGTCATAAATTAATCAGGAGAACTTGACCGAGATGATAAAGAAGAAGAAGAACGGTCGTTCCCCTCTTTTACTCTGTAGTCTGTATTTATTATTTAGAATAGTGACCAGTTCCAAGTATTTACTTTGTAAAAATAATAAATACTTGACAAAATTAGTTGGTTCAGTTTTCAGTGCAATATACAAATTCAGAATTCCGACGACGGTGAATGAAGAATAAAGAGTGACAAAGAGTCGGCGACAAGGACCATTTAACTCAGACTTGAGAATTGCATCTCTTGCACACAAGATATTTATTTACCGTCGTCATTATACATTACACTTTACACTGTATCTGTGTCTGCTTGTAAAAAACCCAGAGACTAGAACCTGAAGATATCTTAGTGTAAAGTGTAAAATGAGCAAAGAGTCAACAGTCAACAGTAAATTGGTAATTGTAAACACACAAACACTGAACACAGAGAACGAAAGAAAAACAGAAAGATATTGAAACCACACCGCATCTCGTTCACACCTTCACGCTCCACTGCCACAGTAAATAAAGTATAAAACTATAAGCTATAAGCTACAAATACAATAAAATTATGCCTTCTATTATTTCTTTTACATGGAATTTTTATACTTCCGTCTCCTCCGCATTTCCCAACTTTTTACAATGTCTGCCTTCTTTTTAAAATATTACCCAGAATGCCCAACGTACAGTACAAAACGAAGAAGAACCCACATAATATTATCCACACTCCACAGTCCAAACTCCATACTTTTTACAATCCATGTCTCTGTCTGTATCTGTGCTTAATTGCAGGACAATCTTAAAATGTCATGTCTGACTAATTATTCTGGTCATCAGTCTTCAAAGTTTCAAAGTTTCTTTGTGAGACTTATCCTTTTGTCTGTGTACACAGTACACAGCCTAGAGTCTAAAATCTAGAGTCAACAACTTTGAAGAATTAAATGGTTTGGATTTGAAACTTTTGAGAATGGCCCAGCGACCGACCGAGAATCGAGATGCCGATATGTAAACAGAAAACAGAAAACGCATGGAGGTATTTATTTAACGAAACTGTGGACTGCGGACTGTGTACTGTGTACTGTGTAAGTAATGAACATGTGTTTTACCACATTTTCACTCCACCAACATTCAACATTCAGCATTGTGAATTGTGTAGTCATTTATATTTTTTACTCTGTTTGGTTGTGGTTCGTGTTTGGTCTCTCGTTTCTCACTGTTGAATTTAAAGGTCTGACCAGCTGATGGAAAACTTGTACAAGTATGTGTATGATGTAACATGGACCAATAAAACAGTTTGCATTTTGTTAGCAGTTAGTCATATAGGACAGTGGAAGTCTAGTGGAATTAAGCAAAGAAAAAGAAAAAAAGCATGGCACATGGTTTAAACTTTAAAGAGACTGGGAACTTTATAAAGTACAAAAGAGGATACAAACTATAAACTACAATATACAGACCAGAGCAAACCAAACCAAACCAAATAATCAGCCAGCAGATAGTTACAGCTAGTCAAAAGTCTCTCAAAGACATACAGAACATTTCCAATGCCCTCCAGCTGTCAACTTAACTTTAAAGTTTTTCTCCTTGTCTCCTTCCCCATGCATGTAGTATGTAGTATTTAAGCCAAGTCTCAAGTCTCAAGTCCAATGCCGAAACAAGAAACGAGATACAAGTACCAAAAGCTCACAACATACAAAAGATAGTACATTGGAATCTGTAGCAATTGTATATCTATATCTATTTCCACATCATAAATACATGTATAATCCGCCTTGCCTTGTCTTGCCTTGGTATTTGGCTTTGGCTTTGGCATTCTCTTATTTTGTGTCTCTCTTACCACTTGAAAATTCACACAGACTCAAACTCAACCTGAGCTCAAAGCTCAAAACTCAAAACTCAAAGCAAACCAGAGTAAGTTTGAATCATAAAAAACAGACCAAGAGAAACGCACATGTACAATTTATAATGCACACGGTCCTTTTTTTGCCCTCTTTTCCTTCCCTTTCAAAATATAAAATGTAAAACCATTTGTAAATTGTAAATTTTCCTTGTGGACTTTTTCCTAAAAAAAGAGCAACACCGGACGAAATTAAATTGGTAGCAAAGTTTAGTTTAGTTTTTTTTACGGTACAATTACTTGTAAATACTAATTTGCCATTTTATTCACAGGTGTAGATAAATAGGAAATTCAAAATACAAAATTCTCAACTCTCAACCGTGGAAGTCGGTTAGCCTGTTTTTTGTCATTTTTTTTAGGAAAAATAAAAATGATAATAATGCTGCACATGTACATGTAATTTCTAGTTTGGCATGGAAATGAAAATGGAAATGGTAAACGATAACAAGAGTGACTTGGCGTGTTATATCAACTATCAGGTTAAATTACGTAAGATGTAAGACTTAGGACGTCGGACGTCGGTTGTTGTATACAAACAAAATTATGCGTGGAAAAATGCCTAACGAGTAATAATGAGTAACCAACCATTCCATTTCATACAGATTTTCTACACAGATATTGTATCTAGTATTTACTATTTACACTTTACATTGTCGTTGCAACTTGCAGCTTGCAACCTGCAAGAGATAAAAAACAAACAGTACAATCTCCACATGTATCTGAGGATGTGGATATGCATGTGTTTGTGTTTGTATTTGAAGTTGCAGTTCTATGAGAGCTAGAGTTTTTTTCCCTGTGACTTTTCTCACACACCTCCAAATTCCCATGAACAAGGTAAAATAGGTGAATAGTATCAAGTACTAATTACTCTTGATTCTTGACTCTTTCTTTGGTCTTTGGTCTTGGGAATTGTGAATTAAAAAATATGCATTTCTTGTCTTTGTTGCTCTTTTTCAAATGACCAGTTACCAGTTACAATTTAGAATCACTCTCCATTCTCAATGTATACAAATATACTTACAAAAGCTGTTGTTGTGTATAATTTCAACAGGAAAAAATCCCATCCGTTGTGCAATGAGCTAAAGAAAAATCTACATGTGTGTCCATTCCGTATTTTAATTTCCTCATCTCAACACTTGAAGCTCTAAACTCGAGAAAATAGGCACACACACGTAGTGATTTCGTTCTCTTTTTTCTGTGATACTCCCATTAATTGAGAATTGAGAGGAAATAAATAAGACGACGGCAACGGTGACGTTGAAGAAGAAAACGAAGAAGAGCAAATCTTTTTATTTTTATTTGGATTTGGATTTGAATTCCGTAGTACAATTATGAATGGGGTTATTCCAAGAAGTCCAATGAATGAAATAATGAATCGAGTTTCTATTTCCTGTCATTTCAATTCAAATTTAAATGTACGTGTACATTTTCTCAACTCGTTGCATCATCCTCACTCCTCAACTGTGTTAAGTTTACATTTGTAGTTGTATTTGTATTGGTATTTGAAAATGGAGTTGGAATTTGTACTCTTGAAGATTCAAAGATTCAAAGGAGTCACGTGTTACTTCCCTCCTGAAAAATCCCCTCATTCATCAACACTTTAAATATTTATTCAACATTCAAAAATGTCCGGATCATCTCTGAGTTGAGCTGAGTTGAGTCGAATTGAGTCGACTTTGCTGTTAATCCAAATCCAAATTCAAGTCCACACAGTACACAGAATTACAGAGTACATGAGTATTTATTCAACGACTGTGTCCTCTCCATTGGAATTTAAAATGTGAACATAATACAGAACACAGAATACAAAATACATAATACACCTCTGATGATGATGGAGGCCCATCTCTCAAAATAAAAAGCAAAGAATGAAGAATGATGATGAATGACGAATGAATGAGAAATCAAATTCCGCATACTAAACACATCACTCAATCTCTTTCTTTCTTTCTCTGTTTCTCTGTTTCTCTCTGCTTCTTTTCTCTGTGTATTTATTTATTTATTTAGCTGCATGTATATATTATACACTATAAGCTACACTCTACATTCTACACTGCACACAACATGAATATTTGTATTTGTATTAGTATTTGTGTGTGTTTTACTTATTGTACTCTCTGTTTTTTGAATGACAGGTGATGTGTCTTTCATGGTCATGTTGCAGCACATTAAAATGTTCATTCATTTTGTCACTATATAAACTCTTCATCTTTTTTTCTTCTGATTCTTCTTATTATTCGTCCCTTTCAAAATTAACTCAGTTTTAAGTTTTGAAAACTGAGCTTTGAGTTTTAGATTCTAGAGCTTGGAGCTTTGGAGTTTTGAGTGTGACATTCACAAAGTTCCAAGAAATTTAAACCAAGGAATGAATAACGAAGTGATTTGAACAACATGTATAAAAAACAACCAAGCTTTTCCTCTTCCCCTTTTGATTTTTGATGCTATGACTTGACACGTCCATAGAATTAAAAGAATTCGTATCATATATAAACTTTTTAAGGCACTCGGATTTCTTATGCATGTAGAATCTATAGTACACATTTTATAGTAGTTTCCTCTGCCTTATTTAATTGCAGGAATATAGAACACACACACTTTTACAAAAACATATGCATTATACATGTACAATGCACATGGAAAATTAAGAGAAAAAGATTGAAAAAAAACTACTCGCACGTACCTTCAATCTACAATCTACTTGGCCTACCTTGTGGATTTTAGATTGTAGGTACAATAAGATGTATTTATCCCATTTTATATAGTGTACATTGTACAGTGTACATGACACCTAAATCCACAGATATTTACTATATTATAATATATTATGGGCTTAAAACTCTGATATGTACTTTAAATTTTAAAGGGTGCAAAGACATTTACATTAGGCTATATTTTATGTGAGTAAGTTCTAGGGCTAGAATTTTTTTTCTCCTCCTCGTCTCATCAAATGTCAGTTTTTGTATAGGAAAGAAAATAGAAAATAGAACAGTCAACGTCGTTGACTATATTGTAAAGTGTACACAGTAAATATAACGAATGCTGGTACGAGTTGAGTGGAGAGGTACGAGCAGGGACAAACCATGATAGATTTGGTATTTGGTTGAGCCACGATAATCAGCAACACATACAGTTGGATAGACTTTGATTTCGAGTTTGGAGTTTTAAGCTTGAAGTTGGTTCCTTCTTTTTTTCCCTTTTCTTTTTCATTTTTAGGTCATTTTTGGTGACAAGTCTCATTCTATTCTATTCTCTCCCATTCTGTAGTTTATTTATTTATTTTTTTTCATTCTTTCCACTCTGCACTCCACACTCAATTCAATAGCTTGAATAGTATAATAGAGGAGAATGAGAGCCACATTTTAGGGAAATATACATTATATTGAATACACCACTTTTCAACTATTGGTTGTGAATTATGAATGTGAATGTGAATGCGAACAGTGAGGAGACAGACACCCAAATTTCATCCCATTTCTGTTTTATTCTACTTTTGTTCCATTTTTGTACACTTTTTGTACAGCTCATAATTTATAATTTAAAATTTACAAGGTTGGAAACTGGTGTGATTTTCCTCAAAATTAGAAAACACAAGATGGGAAATTGGAAAATTGGATCCACCGTAAATCCTCAAATCCTTAAATCCTTAAACTAAACATGTCACACCAAACACCAAACCCTAAATAAATAATATAGATGTGTACACAATAAATAATAAATACACAGCGTGTTTACCACACTCTCAGTATGTGTTTCTGTATTATTGTGAGTTACGAGTTACGAGTTGGGAATTACGAGGGTAAAAAAGGAGTAAAAAAGAAGATGAAGAAGCCGAGTAATTATAATCATAATCACGGATGTAGGTAGCTAGATCATATACTATAATACAAAATGGGGAAGCCTGGGAAAAAAACACTGCAGAAAATAATAACAATACAACTTACAAAAAAAAACTTTACAGTATAGCACAGCACAGTACAGTACAGTACAGAACAGTAGTGAATGCACTTCGCAGTAAATGCTAAATATATGGGAGAAAAAAAAATTGAAGAGAACAAAAAAGAAAAGAAAATCACCCCTTTTCATTTTTCATTGTATGTGTGTGCTCAAAGTGCTCAAAGCTCAATGCTCAATTGTTCCATTCCGTTTCAAACTGAATGTTTATACACGTTTATCCTCTCATATCCTGATCCTTTAAGCTTGTAACTTTTAACTGTGCTACTGCTAACTGCATGCGTTAAATCAAATCAAATATCAAATCACACTTCATTTATACATTTGTATATTATATTATACATTATACGAAAAGTCAACAACAATAGAATACAATAGTAAACACAGAGCATTCAAATCGTGTGAAATGTGCAGAATTGCATGTCGCTTTTAGGTTTTACTTTTTACTTTTTTTACTTTTTGTGCATTTCTTTGAAACCTATCAGAATCCCTCAACCACATGTAAAATGTAAAATGTAGGTACAATTTACAATTTACGTTTTACGTAGAAACTAGAAACATTTATCATTTGGCCAAAGTAGAAACTCGAGTACTCGAGTAATAAATAACCGCAAATTTGAGGATTTGTCAACCAAAACTGAGAAATTGAATCTAAATCTAAATCCAAATCCACGTTTAAATCAGCATAAGAAAGGACGAAACTGTAGCTAATTTTTTTATACAAATTTCACAGAAATGGAAATTCAAATAGAAACAGAGAGCAGATGAATGAACTTGAACTTTTGTTTTCATGTTTTTCAACTTTCAACATCAAGTCTAAGTAGACACTAGACTTTACAAACTACAAAGTACAAACGCATCCACAGATGGAAAGAAAAAACTTTTGTTTTACTCTGCATGGTTTTTTTTCCTCGTTACTTTTTTTTCAAGTTGAAGTTGAAGGCGAAGGCGAAGGAAATGCATTCAACCGAAGTAGCCCATATGGTAAATGTGTAAATGTGTACGGTGTACGGGATGGAAAAAAGTTGGGAAGCATGGACTTGGACATGGACAAATGTAGTATACATGATGTATGTAATATGGCATCTATACTGTACATTGTACATTTTACATGGTACATACTGGATGCATCACTTCCATTTTCTCTCTCGTGCATCACTCAAATACAAAGTTTACACTTTTGTCTTTCTCACTCCTCTCCTTTTCTCTTGTCTGTTCAACTACAAAGTACAAAGAAGAAAGAAGAAGCATGCATATTTAGTACATAAATTGTACATTGTATATTGTATAGTGCGTATAGTGCGTACATTTGAATTCCAATTCCAAGATCAACTCTCCGTTTGTCAGATGAAGACAAAGAAGACAGACATTCTGAAACTGTCTAAAGACGAAAGACAACCATAGCTTTGCTTAGCATAGCTTGGCTTTGCTTGGCACGGTGATGATGATGATGGGGTTGCAAAGGGTTTTTTGAGTGTGACGAGGCAATAAATGATATGTTATTCCTCCTCCTCCTTTGAGTTTTGAGCTCTGAGCTCCGAGTTCAAGTTCAGAGTTCCGACTTCCAGTTCCTTCTCAGTTCTCAGTACTGCATAAATAAATACTATTGATATTTTCTGCATTCTCTTTCTGTATCCACGTATGTAAATTTTGTACATGAGCAACAACCGACAAGAACGTCGGAAATACATAAATATTGAAGATACATCCACACTCGCATATAACTTGCACATTGCACATCCGCCTTCATCTTTTCCTATAATCGTAGTGAACATGCACAAAGGGGAGTGAAAAACAAAAGCTGCAAGCTCAAAGCTCAAAGCTCAAAGACTTTTTTTCCTACTGTTTCAACCCCGACCATTTACCATTTGATACATATTTCTTAATATAAAAGTGATAATGGTGATGGCGAACTCGTCAACTCGTGAACGAGGAGCGGGCACGCAATGTCTGAATTCTGAATGAAAAGTATAAACAAAGAAAGAAAGAGAAACTATTTGTTTGTGTGCATGTGAAAAGCGGAAGTCTGTGTCTTGTGTCTTGTGTCGAGTGTCGACTGTTGAGAGTTTTGAAATCTCAAGAAATCCGAAATCCAAAATCCAAAGTAAGGGAAAGTAAAGGCTCTTAGATACATTCGAAAACTACAAACTCCAAACTCAACAAATTCCAAAGGATTGCAACTACACATAATATAATATAAAATAATATCATGGGATATACATAATATATTTCATATGTAAAATATAAACTATGCCTCCATTCCTTTGTTTCATGTGTACTGTGGATCCAAAGAATGAAGAATGAAGAAGGAAGAACAAGGAACTGGGAAAGAAAGAGCGCTGGAGGGGAAAACAAACCCGGAGAAATGGAAAAGTTTGACTTGGGAATGGAAAAGCCTTCAAGATGAATCTTTTTCTCGGGATGAATTGGAAAATTTCTTCTTTCTCCACAGTCTAAATCTAGAATCTACATTCTAGATTCTGGAATCCTGTCGCTAGTCACTAGACTTTGTACTTTTTACTTTGTCTTAAAGTTGTAATTTGAACTTGAATATGATTGTAAAATCTAGAATCTAAAATCTAGAATCTAGAATCGACATTGTAGATTCAAATATATGAATGTGCTTTGATATAGCAGAAAAATGCCATAAAGATATGGCTATAAAATAGAAAATAGAGGATAAATAAAGTATGTACATGCAAAAATAAATTACAGAAGAAAATAAAAGCAAAAGATCTTAAAGCTTAAAAAGATAGATAGATTTTAAAAAAATAGGAAAAAGTAACTTACTTCGTCCTCTGGTTCTCCGTTTGAGTTCACTGGGAGTGGAAGGGGCGGATGGTGGGAAGTAGTGGTGGAAATTGTCACTGGGATTCTCTCCCGACTCATTCTCATCCAGTCGAAGAGGTGACAGACTCAGGAGCTGAGGACCACTGTCATGAACTTTACCTCCAAACCACTTCATGGCTTCAACACTGTTTGGATTTCCACTTGTGCTGTTAGAGTTGGAATTGTTGTTGCTGTAATTACTTTGATTATTATTTAAATTCTGTCCGAATCTTGAAACACTGTTATAATTCACAGACACTGGAACTTGTACTTGTACTGGAATAGGGATTTGAACGTGATGAGGGAGGTAGTGATGATGTGGAGGGATATGTTGAATCGGATGGATAAATTGATGTTGTCGATTATGTCTTGGATCTAAAAGTAATTCCCCTCTTTCACGTTCTCTCGGCCGTCCTCGTTCCTCTCCAACAACAACACCTGAGAGATCAATTCAATATTTAATACAAATCAATGTAATTCACATTCACATTCAAATTTAAAGTCAATTCATAAAAATCCATAAATTGTACTGATTGGTCACACAAGTCACACAATAAAATTGGTCATTTCATATTTCATATTATTCATTTCACAACACATTCAGATAGATAAAAATCTCATCATTTCATTTCACACCTTTATTTCTTTCTTTCTTTGACTCAAACTCTACCAACTGTGCTTCACCTTGCACCTTGCGTCTACCTCTTCACCCAGATGGATCATAAACATGAACATGAACATAAACATGAACATGACCATCACTTTACTTTTCACATTTCACATTTCAAATTTCCAATGCAGTCATGAGTTATGTTATTTTATGTTATTGACCAGAATCCCAAAATCCCATCACGACTCTACAGTCTGCACTCAACAGTAATAAATAAATAATAAATAGTTATGAGAATCAAGAATCAATCAATATCAATACATGATACTTGAATACTTGAACAATGCATAAAATGAACTGGTCAATGAAACAGATAGCAGACAACAGTAGAGCACAAAGACACTTCACATTACACACTTCTCATCAACTCATGTACGATGTACAATGTAAAAATTCTTCTGAATTCTGAATCTTTCAAGAACCACACCACACTTTCAGACACATAAATGCACATGCAGAATTTAAAAAGAAATACAAATCTTTGTTACTACTTTGTCACCCTAATTTTTTATCAAACCACTCACACAGACAACAGACACAACTCAATTTATAAACTCAAGAAATCAAGTTGGATTTATATTTGTATTTGATTTTCAATTTTCAATAATATCACTTTTTCATCCTTTGCCTTTGATCACAGTTTAACTTGATGGATAATCAATAGATAATAAATGAATATGAGATCACAGGTATATCAACTTTATAATTATTCCTTTATTCTTTATGTATGCTTTAGCTCTGGTAAACTGGTAAACTAGATGATAGATACAGTTTAGAATCTAGAGTCTAGAGTCTCGTGAACACAATACAAATTACAAAATGACTGTACAGGCTGATGAACCACCTGAGAATGAAAACATTCTACAAGAATTGAAAACCATTGCTCAAATGTACTTACAACATAGATAACACAAGACAAGGCAAGACAAGACAAGAGACGAAAGCCAAAGCTAAAGGTAAAGCCAAGGAATGAAACCACCTCACATTCAAACTTCTTTACTTTTCCTCCTCATGTCTTGAGTCTTGAGTCTACAGTTTTGAGTCTCCACACCACAACACACTAACCACATGCTGTAGCTCAGCTCAGCTTAGCTTAGTTTAGCTTAGCTTAGTTGTGTATATTGTATAGAGCATAGACATACACCTTGACAATACATAATAATAATAATACTAATGCTGAGAAGGAGAAGAAAGAGAAGGGTATTAAGTATTAAAGAGTATGTCTCCTACATACAAGTATCATTATTATATATACATCCACAGGTAAATATACAGGTATAAGAAAGCAGGTAACATAAGTAATAGGGATGAGACTTTAAAACTCAGCACTGGAGCGAGTACCTACGAGCTACGAACTACGAACTACGAGCAACATCAAACTTCACTTATCTCTTTCCTTTCTGTTTTCTGTACATGTATAATAACATATAATATATTCCAGTGCATACATGATGTTGTGGAGTATAAAGTATAAGCTGGATATTCCAGAATATATTACAAGTGTACGTGTGGATATATAAGATGGATAGAGAGATAGAAAAGAGCAGGATTGCATATTGATAGTTGATAGGGAGCAAGCAACCCCCACAGTGTGTAGTGTGCAGTGTGTAGAATAGAGAATGGAAGCAAAGCTCCATTGTTGCACTTACACCTGTTGCTATATTACCTACCAACAACCAGCAACCAACAACATTCAACATTACTATCTCTCTCTCTTCTTCTCTCTCCCTCGTCTTTCTTTCCTCCTTCCTTTTACCTGACTTGAAAACACAGCAGTGGAAGAAACTTCTTCCGTCCATCTTTTTCCATTTTATACTTATATTTACCTGGATACACTACATGTATAATATGCAACGCATAATATAGTAGTATAAGAGTATAGTGCGTACGTGAGAGTGTGTTACGTCTTTTTTCTCCCTCTCTCCGTTTCTCCATACTAAATACTGTATATTCTATACTGCATACTCCTCCGTCTTTTTTATTTTTTCAATGCACATGGGAGATTCTCATGCCATGCAGAGAACATCCCCACACATTTATTCCTCTTTAACTATCTTTCTTTTTCTTCCTCCGATTTTACACTGTATGCACAATCCACAATCCACAATATACATTACAGCATTACTACAAAATACAAAATGCACCAAGATCTGTAATCTACACACTACACACATGCTATAGATATATTATGTATTCTGTACTAACTACTGTTCTTACTTCGTATTTCTTATTATGCATCTCTTTTCTTTTTTTTCTTCTCCTTCTTTTCCCGTCTGCTACAACAATCAAAGTCTGACTGGAAAGAACTAACTGCAATGGGCATTGTATTGTACATTGAATGTAGAATGAAGATTGAGGTACCTTCGTTTTTTTTACACTGGATTCTATTCTATATTTTCTGGATTTAACGATGAGACGATGAGAAGACAAGACAAGAACAGACAAGAACAGCAACAACAACAGACAGAGAAACCCAGTCAAATTACTGTGTTACTAGTACAACCGCGTCCAAATTCACATTCTCATAGTCGAACAAAGAGACAAAGAAGATGTAAAATGTATAAACTCCACTGCCAGTTCAGTTCAGTGTGTGATGTAATAATGTAATATATATGAACTGGAATAAAAAAAAGATCCAAATCCCGCTTAAAAACTAAACTAAACTTTACAGATGACTTGAAAAAGAAGGGGGAGAAAATTATAGAAAAGAAGAAATCCACTGATACTTGTTTTATGTTTTATGTTTCATGTTCCTGATATCCAACAGGTTCCTGAACAAGGGAAAAACTATAAACAAATCCAGTAGAAGATAGATAGAAGGATGATAATAATAGCTCTATTTGTGTAAGTAAGTATAGTACAAAATACACAATCAAATAATATGGAGGAAAAGATGCTACTTACAAAACAGAAACCAGAAACAGACCAGGGAAGAAACTTCATCACAATCAAGGACTCAAGTGAAATGATACAGGTACCAAATACTGAATATCACACACAATACGAAAGAGGTATCAAAAAATCAGTGCCAGAAAAAGAATCAGAATCACAGTCTCTCCACTTCAAAATACTGGTAATAATAATACTAATGGTTTTATATCCGTAATTATTAAAGGTTGCGTACAAAATAAAAAGTCTAATGTACAGTCTAATGACTAATGAGCGAGGGGTTTCAATGTTCGATTTTCAATTTCAACCCTCTGCACAGTGCACAGTACTTTGTACTTTGTACCAGTTAATAATATTTTAACACTCTCTGTTCTCTATCAATAGTACAATCACGTATAATATAATATAATAAGTCTTACAATTCTATAAAAGTATTTACTAAATATAAAGTATAAAGTAGTTCAGTGCAACACCATCCATTATATTACTATTATTTATGTTTTGTGTGGATGTGTGTGGATGTGTGTGGTAAAGTAATTTGATTCAGGAGTACCCGCATTTCATGCACTACATTTTAAATTTTACACCTTACACCTTACACTTTAGAGCAAAAGCAAAGGTAATATGTGATATAAAATCAATGCACATTAATTTATATATGCAATTCTTATTAATTATTAATATGCATTATGCAGGTATTGAATATTGAACATTGAACATGAATCATGCATCATGTGTGACAGTCGTATACAATATTCATTTATATTATACTAGACATTGTTTTAACATAATGAGTATTATATTGAGTCAACACACAATTGCAACAATTATGTGACAATCCATAACAAGACATTGTTTAACCGAGTGACGAGTGAGGAGTGAGGAGAAGTGCACTACAAGTCTACATAACACACAACACACTAGTAAATTTGTACTTTGTACCTACACGCTGCATTGTGCACGGTACACGGTGCAGTCAAGTGTCTCATAGAATTTCCCATTGACATCACCAACAATAGAGTAACGTGTACTTTGTACATTGTGATTATTACACATGCTGGGAACTGGGAACACATGTCAAAAATTGAGCATGATTATGATTATGCTTGATGCTTGATTCTTGATATTTCATGTGCAATCATCAATCATCAATCTTTGAATGCAATTCATAACTTTCATGACATGAAAATATTTAGTAGTTTTTGTTGGTGGAAAGAAATAAAAAGCCATTGATTATTGAATATTGATTCTCAAAAAAACAGTACAAAGTGTACAAAGTACAAGTGAACCAAGAGTACTTTTGTATTAACATAAAATAACATTTTCCAGGAAAAAATTGCATCCAGTTGAATCTTCTCAGAAAAACAAAAGTCGCAAGTGGAACATTAAGTGCATTATTATTATGATTAGTATGTACAATGTACAAGAGGAAAAAGATAAGGTGGATATTAACTAATTACTGTCAGACTACTCACAACTGATTTTGAAAGGCCATAGCATCAACAGTCAGTGTAGATGGTAGATGGATAATAGACAAGAGACAGTAGACAGTGGATGTGGCATAAAACATCATGTTTGAAAAGTACACAGTACAAACTACAAACTATGTAATATGTTCTACCTTCTATCGATACACTTTAAGCTAAATGCTAGAGAAAACTAAACACTAAACACTAAATGAATTCATAATGAAGTCATTTAACTCTCCACTAATTGTATCTGTATCTGTAGTTCCTATAGATTCCCATTCACTCATTCTTTCACTCACTCATCCAGCCTTTACTTTTTTAGCTTCATGAATAACCCATCTCTTCTCCTACTACCTGAAACAAAACCCTTCTGGCCCAAAAAAAAGCTTCTCTCCGAGATTTTTAAACTCCATGTCCAATGTTCAATACTCAATACTCAAACTTTAATGGCAACGCTGGTTTGCTTTTGGTTTGTTGGGTTTTGTTCGCTGGTGGTGATTTTCATTTTCATTCTTCTCCTTCTTCTTCAACCCATTCTGTCCAGCTTTATTATCCTAACTAACTTTGAAAAGTTTAGACAAGGATCAAGAGCAAAACTCAAAGCTAAAGCTAGAGCATTCAAAACATGATAAGTAAATGCACATTTCTGTCTTGCTCTTCTTTGTGTTTTTTTTTCCAGATAGTTTCTTCTACTTTAAAAGTAGTGTGGACTGAGAATGAGGATGAGATTTCAAAATTTGAAAACCACTTGAAAAAACTCATCTTCTTTTTCTTTTCTTTCCCCGTCTCCGAAAATAATTTACAATCAAGAATGAAGAGATTGAAAGTAGTAACCAATTTCAAAATTTCAAAGTAGGAACGTGCATAAAGCATAATGCATAGCTATACAGTCTACAGTTCCTACCATTAAGAATGAAACCCCGACAAACCTGGGAGTAAAAACAGCATGTCCATACTCCAAAATTTACTACTCACTCTTGCCCTTCAAAACAGAAACAGAAACAGGAACAGAAAATAACATTATACATGTAACATGCAGTAAGTAGTAAAAGGAGCATATGTGTACACCTTGACTGACTTTGACTGGTCGGTGCGGTGCGTTGTAAGTTGTAGTGTTTGCACTTGGATTTGGGTCTACCTGAGATTTCGAGGTAAAATTCCAAAAAGGAAAAGAGAAAAAAGCTTCATGTAACCTAATGTCATAATAGACAATAGACAGCGTTCCTCTGTACTCTGTAACTTGTATCAATATATGTCAGTAAAGTAAAATACAGTAAAGTACAGGCTGTTTTGTTGCACTTATTTATGTACGGATATCCACTGCTCACTACTCAGGCATTTCTCTTCTATGTCTTCATCATAACAGAACATAACAACCAAGTAAAATGGTTTCCACAACTTGTAACTTGCAACTTCATCCCCATATGTATAATGTATAAGCATTTTCTAGTAATAATAACAGTGATAAAAGTATAAAGCATGTTCATGTAGTAGATAGAAACATGGAGCCGGTCGAGTTTACAAGTTCCAAGTTCCAACTTACAAGTCCAAGGCAAAGAAGAAAGAGGAAGAGAAGAGGCAAGTGTTTTTGAGTCCAGAGTGTAGAACCAGGAGCCAGGAACATGGAGAAAGGCGAGAGGCGAGAGGCGAACAAGGATGATGAAAGAGAACCATATGGCAAATAGTAAACAGTAAATAGTGTGAAGATGCAACACGACCGAAATATGTATGTCCATGTAAAGAGACACGACAGAAAAAGATAGGAGACCGACAAAATAACAACCTAAACATCAAATTTACTTCTGTTTTTCTGTGGCCTATACCATATTCTGGATACTCTATACTGTTTGGTTCTGTAGGTACATTAGAAGAAGCCTATTAGGTCGGTTGCAGGTAGTTTAATACACATTTATGTATATGTATAGTATCTACCATATTTTACTATTTTACTTTACCCAAAGAAAAGGCTCAATGAAGAGAGACGACAAGGAAGAAGACGAAGAAGAGACAAGAAAACAAAACAAAGGATGAATTACATAGTATATTAGACGATTCCGTATTCCGTATTCGGTATAGATATTTTTCCCAATATTTACATATTACATGCACAAATTCTACAGCCTGCAGTCTACAACATTGACAATGAACTTGAATATTTTATCTCATACATTATCATTATTTATCCACGCTTGAAAAGCTACCATGAATAAAAACAGATACTCAAAATTGATTTTAAGAGAAAAAATATCAAAGGATAAGGATGTCGAATCGAGAATCGAGAAAGAGAATCGAATATTGAATGTTGATTATCCAATATTTTAATTGAGCGGCAGATGGTCTTTTTCTTTTTTGCATTTTCCTTTTTTATAAAATACAAAATACAAAACACAAAATGTGACTGTGACTATGAATTAGGAACACAAAAAAGAAAAAGAATACAGATATTCAATTGA
>JABASP010001756.1:0-25788 GCA_019776565.1 Sminthurinus signatus | reverse complement strand
TGACCAAAAATTTCCGTGAAAATAACGTTTCTATAACCATATTTAACGTTTTAGTAACGTTATAAGTTACCAAAAAAATGGTGAAAAATTGGTGAAAATTGAGTGTTTGTGATATTAGGGTAGTTTGTCTAACTGAACTTACACTGGAAGTTTACTACTGAATCTCCAGGATTTTCTATACTTTGACTAGAAATTACAGCTATTAAACAACTAATCAAAAGGACACAATTCCTGATAAACATGATAGTTTATGAACCGTGATTGCCTCGAACGAGTCGAGAGCTTCTGCTGTGGAATCAGTCAGCTACAATTTGAAACTACTTTTTTAAGTACTAAGAAATGTAATATTATGTACAAGAATTAAAAAAGTAACTGTAAATGTGCACATTGCATATTCAATGTAGTACAAGATTGACTTATTTACAAACGAATGAGCAAAAGATACCTAATTATCTTATAGCTGAAATGAATTTTGAAATGCATAGAACATATAAGGACTATACGAATAATTCATAAGACGCTCATTTTCCAAATACAACGAATATATTATATGGTTTTAAATTTTAAATGGTCAAACTAAATACATGAAACGGTTGTATTTATATCATGCAAAAACACTAAAAAGCCCCAAATGAAAAATAAAAAAATACCTGTGGCTTTTTTTGCGTATTGATATGAATTTCCAAAGCCAAAGATGTCCTAGCTCTTAAAAGGCGGTTCTGCAATTTTGAACATCTCCAGGATTTTTTTTCCAGCTTTTTCTCAGCGTAACCAACATTAGCTAATTGAAATCAAGTATCTGATATCTGATAGTAGTACAAAGTATTTGAATAGGTTTTCCGTGTATATTACTTTATCCACATTGAGCTGACACTTGAAGTTTGAACTGTTATTCATTCTACAAACATACAGGTTAATTTTTTGTTCTGCAGAATTTTATCCGCCCCTTGAATATTTTAACTTTTAACTCAAAAGGTCTTGGAAATTTAATGTAAATCACATTTTGACAACAGTGGTAATACTAATTACAGGTAAAACAACCAAATTTTAATTTCTTTCTAAAACCAAATATTTGTATGTACTCTTTTACATTGAACGTTTTATGTAATAATAAATAACATGTAGTAATTCATATTTCATATTACAATACTTATTTAAATTATTTTACTACTGTCATTATATTATAGGATTAGTGTGTTAGTTACAAACAGCAATGGAAGAAGTAGAAGGATTTCAAAATTATCTTCGACTCACTCTTCTCTTAAATCATGGTTGTGAAGTTCTACAAAAAGTATTTAAAGTCCAGTATAAGAAGATTACAGGTGAAGATTGGAAAAATGGACCAAAGTCTGGAGATAACTTTGTCAATGATCTTGGCAACAAGTATTTCAAGTCTGCTCAACCCATCCAAAAAAAGTTGCTGGAAGGTGGAGATTTAAATTCTTGGGATATTACTCTACTTTCATCTCTCATTCCAAGTATTTTGGAGAATTCATCAAATTCATCCTCAGCTACTAATAAATCGGAAATAAAAAATATCAAGCTGAAAATTCAAGACTTGAAAAAAGTTCGAAATGAAATTTCACATATTGGAGATATTCGTAAATCTGTGTCTAATGCAGAATTTCCAAAAATGTGGAAACAGGCTGAAAGTGCTGTATTGTCATTAGGAGGAAATGCTCAAACTGTTGAAAATCTACGATCAGCTGCTAATATTTCTGGTACTATTACATAATTTATAGTAATATATTATTATACTATTATAGAATTACATGATACACACTACAAAAACGGTCATGTTTCTTTTACACATGATTATCTTTACCTATTGTTTTTTATATAATATTTTTCACCTATATTATTTTTGTAATTCATTATTTTCTGTATTTTTATTCAACTGTATTAGGTATGGAATTTAAAGGATCAGACTCAGTTAGCCAAGAGAATACAATTAAAGCTCGAAAACTTAAGGAAGAAGGAAATTCAGCTCTGACTGGAGGAGACTGTGAAAAAGCAATTACATTTTACTCAGAAGCTTTGAATTTATTTGGTTTGGCAGACACGGAGAAAGGTGTTTTATATTCTAATCGATCTCATGCCTACATCAAATCTCTTGAAAATACTAAATGTCCAAAGAAGATAAATGAATACTCTGATTTAGCTTTGGATGATGCTAAAATGGTTATTAAACTTCGTCCAAATTGGTGGAAAGGGTATTCTCGGGCTGGTCATGTTTACAAATATAAAAAAGAGTGGAATTCTGCAATCGTTCTTTTAAATCAAGCTCTTGCTTTACAACCACCTGATGAAGCTGAAGTGAAAAAAGTCAGAGATGAATGTCGATATAATAGAAGGCAAGATGACATCCAAGAACATCTTGACCCATGGAATCGTCCAGGTAGTCGTGCAGAAGAATTGGCAAAACTCGCAAGAAATAAAGAGAGTACAAGTATAACAGGAAAGGAGCAAGAAAGAATGCTTACAAAAATGAATGAAGAGTTTTTAAAATCGGATGATCCAGAGAGAATTGGATGGGCTTCTGTATATTTTGCTCACCATCATTTTCATGGCATAGACATGCCCGTGAACCATTCAATGGCTGCTACTTTATTTGCAAGAGGGGCAGGTTAGCTAGTACATTTCATTCTCTATGATCTATAGCCATTAAAAAAATTGAAAGTCTTACTGTTGAAAAGTAATCCGATTTGAGCTTTTAAAATCTTTTGCCTTTTTATGTTTGCAGCTGCTGGAATCGCCGAAGGAATTTATAATCTTGGGTTACTCTATTTAAATGGTCATGGCGTTCCACAAGATTTCAAGAGAGCAATCGGATTTTTTGAAGAAGCTGCCGAATTACCTTTGACTCAAAAACTTGAAGGAGTTGCAGAACTACCTAATGTCGGAGTAGCTGAAGCTCAATACATGATCGGGAAATGTTACGAAGATGGAGTAGGAAAGCCTTTAGATTATTCCATGGCAGCAAAGTGGTACAAGAAAGCGAGTGATAACAAATGTCATTTTGCATCAAATAATTTGGCCATTTTGTATGGTAGGGGAAAAGGTGTGAAAAGAGATGAAGTCAAAGCTGTTCAGTATTGGAAACTGGCTGTGGACCGAGGTAATTTACGATATTTTGCAATAGAAATAGCTTACAATTAGATTAAGTATAGACATTTTAGATTATTTATTATTTTGAAACTTTGTTATTTTACTTGTCTACTAGAACTATTCATTTTTCTCTTTAGTTTAATGCTCATTTAATCATTGAAAAATTTAGGAAATGTACTGGCGATGGAGTCCTTAGCTTGGCATTATTTACGAAAAGGTGAATTGGAAGAAGCTCAAACTTGGTTTGATCGGTCAATTGAAGCAGGAAATATGAATTCCATTATCCATCGTAAAGATTTCATGAAAGCTATGGAAGAGATGAAAAACGACGATTCCGTCAATGGGAACTTTGAAGAATTGATAAAGCAGATGCAGACATTGAATTCTTCTACCGGTTTTGAACAAGGTTTTAAAGGTCCAGGGACCAATCAAGTCCAAGAAGCCTTTCTACAAACTGTATTATCTCAGATTAAAAAAACTAAGCCACAGAATAAGAATAAGAGTGAAAAAGAGAGCGGAGATCATAAACATGAAACTGTCTCTATGGTTCAACTAACGAATCCAAAGAGAGTTGAAGTAGTTGTCATTCATCGTGAAACTGTAAACTCTGATGTAGAACTGAAGAAGCAGGGTAAAATACGTGCACCCACCACTTGCACTCCTTTTCTAGAACAAAAAGCTCCAGTTAAACTTTCTTCTCTAAAAGAAATAACCCTCAGTGATATGCACCCTAACAAAGATCACATCTACACCGATACAGTCATCACACTAACTATCTGTGAGGATTCAAGCATGAATCATTGGACATCTATACATGCCATTGTTCGTGATCAAAATTGGGACGTTCAAAGAGCCTACTTTTATAATATCAAAGAAGATGAGAAGAAGAAGTTTACTTATGGTGCTGTAATTAATGTTATCAATCCCTATTTCCGTTTGACACAAGACATGGGAACAGCTATTAGAGTAGATGATCCTCGTAGTGTTATTTTTCACTCTACGCCTACACCAGAGTCTAAAACTATGTGTAGATTTTGTGGTGAGGCAAATGCCAAAAGTAGATGTGTGACTTGCAAGCGAGTGTACTATTGTAATAAAGACTGCCAGAAGAAAGACTGGAAAACTCTCAAACACAAACTTATTTGCAACCCAGAACTTGATAAGTTTCTCTAATCAAAAGTGATAAACAGGTGCCTTTTTATTTTCAATTTTTCTACGTATCTATATATATTATGTATACCTACGAGTTTTGAGATTTGAATGATCAATCAAACGATCATAAATGATGGTATTTTCTTTTACTTAAATGATGTATACTACTTATTTTCTTATGCTATCACAATTATTTACTATTTGCATTTAAAATAATAATACCGTTTTTGTAGCTTTTATGAAGCTAATAAAACAGTAGGTACTTACTTAATGAGTTACCTCCTTATATTTTCTATTATAGAGTAATTTGTATGCTTTCAACATGAAATATGAACTAAAGGCTCGCTTGATCAAACTTTTGTAGCATTTATGTACAATTTATAATAATCATTGAATGTATTTTATATATTTTTTGCCACAAGCTTTTTGTAATTCCAATTACACACAGTGATATTTTCAGTAAACTAAAATTTTAAATGTCTAATCATTGTTGTCACTTTGTGTACTTTTTTCATCATGTACCAAATTTGATTTATGGCATATAAAATTGTCATAAGTTAAAGTGTATAGTGTCGTGCATAAGTAAAACCACAAATAAAAGTACTCTAAATTACATTCAGAAACGGGTACAAATTTTATGCAACTCAGATGACAGTTGAGCAAAAATAGTACATCATAATTATAATAGTTCATATGTAGGAATTAGATAAGATATAAAATAAATTGACAAAATAACTATACATTTATTATTGTACGATTACCCTTTAATACTACAAGCGAGTGTGCGTAGATTTTAGACGTTTGTATAGAGACTAGAGAGGTATATTGTAGATAACATAGATAAAAACGACTTGTGTATTACACGTAATATTATGCCGGTACAATAATATATCCATATTACAGCACTTCATCTCATAATACACAAATAGTTATATTTATTTTACCGTATTTAATATTTACATATATGCATACATAATATATAGGTAGTTTATGGCATGTTTCTTTTTCACAATAGTTTAAAAATACTCACATGAGACATGAGTACCTAGTTAAGTAGTATAGTAGAGTAGCTATCATATTATTATTATTATTTTTACAACCACTATTAAATTACACGTTTAACTACTGGATAAGTTTTGCGTGTTCATAAACCTGCTTTTACTTTTTGAATTTTTAACTAGTATTATACTATCATTATTACATAATATACGTAACAGGTGTTTATGTATATAGAGTCAAATTTCAAAGTATTTTACTCTAAAAGTTGGGATTACAACGATGGCATTTTCATTTAATACCTGTGCGACTACTTGTCTTCTCTTCAGTTTTTTATTTCTTTTAGTGATACCGTCCAGTTATAGTTTTCTAGAAGAAGATGCTGAGGGTTCTTCCACATTGTACACTAATCCCAAACAGTTTGAAGAGTTAGTAAAGCAATGTGCTACAAAAAATATTACTGTCGATCCCAATATTTTGGTAAATTGAAATTAAAAGTCATGTTCAAATTTCCCATGTGTTTTATATTATATTGTAACATATTTTTGAAAAATGCTTCCCGAATTAGACGTTGACATATTAATTGACATATTCTTTTCGTCACCGTCTTTTCAACACAGGAAGAAGTTCGGACATGTTTGGCTCCAATTCTTGAGGATGCTGAGAAAAGTGGAATGTCATTGGATACTAGTAAAATCCTACCTACGATTTGTAAACATGCGGATGGTGCCAAAACATGCTATAAAATATTAACGGATGTCATTGAAGAATGTTATTCCGAGTTTTTTGAAAATGACGTGGTTTTCAAATTGTCACATATCCTGGATAATGCTCAAAAAGCCTTTTGTTCAAAGAAATTGCAAAAACGTGTGAAAAACAGTAAGAAACATTACTGATTTCATTATTATTAGTTAGCTATAGTTTTATTTTTCTTAGACATGCTAAAAAAGTACCTATGAAAAAAAGCATATGTTGAATTATGAATACTATAATTATTATCATAGCACTGGAAGACAAGGTGGCGCAAATGACAACATTCAGCTGTATGATTAGTCATTATTCAGTAATTTTGCAAGATATCATGGAGTGTCCTTCATCAAAAGCCGTGTTCAACAATCCATTGGTTTTTCAACAATATTCGCCAGAACAAATTTGCAAGTATGTGTTTAATTTAGAACCAATATCATTTACCTATATAATTTTGTCGTTATACACGTTCATTCAGATTCAATGACCTGAATTATCTCAATTGTGAACAAAATGCAATTTTGTTAATCTCTGGATTTCTCGCGTTTGTTTGTTTTTTTTCAGGGAAGTGGATAAGATTGAAAAGTGTATTGTATCACCTTTGGACTTATGTGACCAGTCAAGTGTTGTGGAAAAGTACGTGAGACGTATTTTTGATGTTTTAGTGGGTGTGATTTTTAAATGTCCTGGGCATGATAATTTTTAAGACGTAACATCTTTTTATGTTTTTATTTTAAAAATATATGACAAGCTATATACGTGCTATATTTCACTAACCACGTTATTATTATACTATTCGTTTTTTTAAGATTAATTTTAAAAAAATAAAGAAAGAAAGAAAGAAAATGTCTCAAAAATTACAGTGACAAGCAGTTGTCAATGTACAAGTATCTCGGTTTCATTATTCAGTTTCGGTGTATATGAACTATTTACTTTTTATATTTCATGTAGTGTTTGAAATTCAAACTTTGAATCGTATTTAGAAATGAAATCAAATGAGTCAAATATTTAATGTCATTGCCCATAAAATCCAAGAAAACAAATGGATATAACCATGCAGTTTTACCATGTACTATAAAAAAAATATACATATGTACATAATATAAATGAAGCATTTGCTTTTGCATAGAATTTGCATAACATTGAAAAGGTTCAAGGCTCCTATAGTTTACTCTACATAAGTACTTTAAAAGTACACATACATATTACCATAATTTTTTACTACATTTTTATTATTTATTTTCCATTGTTATATATCTCATCCCTTTCTTCCTCCCTCCAATTTTATGACTCTGTCATTTAAGGAAGTTGGTAATGATATCATTACAAAGTAGATACATAATACACATATGTATCAATATCAGTCCACTACAGTAATTTTTTTACATGTCTAAAAAAAATAACAACAAATAACAAAATATCATTAGGAGAAAACAAGTACATCGTAAATACAGTTTCATATGGACACATTCATACACAGAAAAAATGATGTATCAAATTCTCTTGTTAGCTGTCATCTGTGTAAGTATCAAAAATCAAAAGTGAATATACTGTTTAGTGTATCAATACTCAATATTGAATATTCAAAACATCTATGGACTAAAGACTCAGAAATACACAATACGTACGATTATTTTGTACACAGTGTACAACATTTTGTGTATGGTTTCAAGAATTATTTTTTTTAAAAAAAAATTCAAACATTGATTATTTTTTCTACAGGTGACGACTGGCTCTCTTGTTGATGGATCAAAGAAACATCCAACTCCATTTGAAGTTTGGCTTGCAGGCCCAGGAGTACCAGGTCCAGTTTATTCCAGTCCAAAACACAGTGCTGGCGTCTTTAAGTACGTGCCAAGAACATCCACCAAGGAGAAACCACTAGTAAAGAATAGAAATGAACTAGAGAGACATTTCCTCGAGTACATTTCCAATGACGAAGAGAATGAACTTTTTCCTGAAGATAAGAAAACCAATGATGTTGACGATGAATCTCCTTCAGATTCAGACGGAATCCAATTGGATAATGATGAAGATGCAGAAGTTCCAGAAACTAAATCTTATTTTTACCAGCCACCTAATCCTAAAGTTCACAAGGAATCTCCTATTACGAAAAAGTCGAATAAACCGATGAAGAGATTCCCTCGTACCGTCGAAGCATTTGAAGTTGCAAAAAGTAGGAAGAAGCGGAGTACTATTGAATTAGCTCCAAAAACAGTCATAAATGATGCGGAGGAGCAAGCTGAAAGGCACCTTTATCAAAAACACAAGTACAACTTGAAGCACAAAACTAGAGGAGTCCAGCTAAATACACATCTCACAGAAGCTGAAACGAAAATGGTGGGAATTAACCACAAGCATCAAAAACATGAACCACTAGTTACAAAAGTGACCATTTCCACCCCAGCGAAAATACACAAGGCCCACTCCGCGTCAGAAGAATACAGAGGGGATGGGAAGCAAAGGACACAAGTTGAAACAGAACTTGGTGACTACCAAGAAAAAGATGGCAGTGACTACTCTTCATACAGCTCGGAAGAACACTTGGGAGAAGATACTGATGCACACTATGATGAGACACTCAGAACCCAGAAATCAAGGACAAGGAAACTTAAATCCTCAAACAAAAATTATGCAAGTGGTACGAAACAGTCTGCTTCAAATCGACCACATCATAAAAGTAAAACTGCAAGGATTTCTTCCTCTGTCGAGCAACCAGCGTCATCTCCTTCTGGGTCTTGTAAACTTTATGGAGTGTAAGTTTTAAACATGCTTCTAAATAAATTCAGTAAGAATTAATTATAAGAATTTATACCTCACACTACACACTACACACTTTTTATCCAGCATGTCTATATTTTATATTTTCTATAGGTATGAAAATGTCAAGGGTCAAATCCTTTCTGGAACTGGAGGTTGTACTGATGAGCCTTTGAAATATCTACATAATCTATTAGCAGATGGCTCTGCCCTGATTGTTATGGACGGCATTGCAAAAGAGTACAAGATTGGTTCAAAAATCCCATTCGATTTCGTAGATAATGTCCAGAATAGTGTTTGGAGTGTGAATGGGAAGCTTCAATATTGTTCCCACTTTGGTCTCTATGAGAAAAACATCAAGTCCCGTAGCCTTTGTCTAAAACCCCTTGAGGAGGAGGATTTCATGCAAGTATATGAATATGAAATAAAGGGATTGCATAAGATGGGTAAACTAGTCACTAAAGAGAAATATACGAAAAGGACAAAACTACCCTCAATTTTACATGCACCAATTTCACCAGAATCCCGTAAGTTTTCAACATTCAATAGCTTTTATCCTAAATATTATGGTTATGTACATCATTATTCTTCATTCTAAAATGCATAATACTGATAATTGATAACAATGTTTTTGATTAATGTTTTTTTTTTTAAAAAAAAAAATAAAGATCGCTGTCCTCAGAATGCCTCTCCATGTTAATTCAAGTCATCTAGTCTGAATGTTAAGTAGTATAGATTATCTTTGCCAAAACTCAAAAATGTCACAAAAGATGCAAATTATCTGTTTTTGGATTAAAAATTATAAAAGTACGTGTGGAGAATAAAGATCTGACTGATAATAAATATTACTCACTTGTAAAATTTTTCCACATCATTTCAATTTTTAAAAATGAAAAAACTTTTGGTATTACACAGATATAATATAAAACTATATTGTTCTTTTCTGTCCTTTTTTTCTGATCATCAAACGTCTTAATTTTATTGAATATTTTCCATTGTTTTTAAGACACATGTCAGAAATGTTTGGCTAATCAAGTGTTTATGCTTGCGTCCAATTTCCCATACAAAGGCTAAGATGCCAATCAACGAGCCAATAATACAAGCTCCCCAAAGGGCGTGAAAATGCAGCATCTGAAGAGGTTGAACACTTCTTTCTCTTTCCTGGAGAATTCCATGGACTGTTTTATATCATTTGGACTGTCTCATCTCTCCCTGTGTGAGCCATTTCCTTCCTCCAATCTTTAGAGCATGAAGACTGTCATAATACCTGCATGTGGATATTGCAATAACAATAAAGTAAACTTTTGCACGCTAAAAAATAAAAAATAATTTAATATGTATGTAAAATGTATATGTTATGAGTTATGAATGATGGTGTATTTATAATAATTTATATTTTTACCATTTATCACCAAGTCCACTTTCGGTGGTTTGACTACTGAATCGGTCAAATGCTGCCGTGTAAATAGAGTTGATTGGTAGGCCAAAGCATGCGAAAAATGGGATGAGTCTCTCTCTACTAATGACCAGAGATTGGAATTCAAAGTTAATTGTGAGGTTACTGGCAAGAGCAGCTCCGAGTTGATTATGCAACCCCACACAAACAGATTTATCAGTGAGAGCTGCTTCCATCACACATTTTTGTCCACTCCGGATGATGATGAAACGAGAGGCAATGGCTTTATGAATCGGATTTTCAGTAGACTTGAAATACATGGAGGGTGTAGAGGCCATGTAGAAAAAGAAGATTTTGTAGTCAGGGCGCTCATAGAGTTGAGTAAAGTCTCTCGGGATTGGACTGGGCTCTGGAAGGGTCATGAATCCAACCAGTTGATCTACGTACACGAGATAAGAGAGTTTGATAAAAAGATGAAAGCTATTTTTCATTTTTTTTATTTTGTCGAGTAAAAAGGTTTTCTATTTATTAGTTTTTATTTTGTATTACCTATTTCGTATTTAGTACCTTTATATATAGCACTGAGAATGAGTATGAAAAACATCCATAGGGCAGATATTTCTCGGACTCTCTTTGGAGTTTTCCAATCCTGATCAAGAAGAATTGTGAATGGAATCATGAAAGAAATTAAAATGATATTAGGATTTCCCTCAGGATTTTTTCTCTCTTTTGGTTCTGTTATAAAGATGATGTAGTAAGTAGAAAAGATGGCGAGGAAGGAGAGGCCAAGTAACTGCCAAACTAGGGGAGTAAATGGACGAACGATGGATTGCCATTTGATTTCAGTTGATGGAAATCTTGTGTAAAAAATGACATTTACCTGTATAATCAAATCACTTTTTTTTTACTTTTTAGATACTATTAAAAACTATCAGAAATCAAAAACAGAAAAAGAATTGAATAAGTTTGATAAAAAGAGAAGAAAAGTTTACAGTGAATGTAAAGCTGGTCATATCAATTACTCCGTATCTTGAAAAGGTCGGAGCAGTCACAGTTATAAAATCAGCCGGTCCATAAACAATATCCGCCATCAAATGTGTCCATGTCCCATTAGGTAAAAGGTGCCCTGTGCCCCTCCCAGGTCGTGCATCCAAGTCATAGGTAAAATTGTAAGCCTTTGATACAGCCTGCATAAAAACATGATGCATTCCTCCAACTACTTGACCTTCAGCATTCAATTTGATCATATACGGGGCAAAAAGAGCTGAACCACGAAGCTTTACTCCATTCAAGATGGTAGTTTTGCGTCTATGAAGTTGAGAACTTGATACATATGCTGGAATGGGTTCAGTTGAACGGTTTGTTGACAACTTACTTTCTACTTTTTCAAAACGATCACCCTGAATAAATTCAATGTGTACTTCAACAGATGGTTCAAATACTTCAAAAGGGATTATATCAGTATTTTTTGTGTGAACTGGTTTGAAGTTCAACTCGAATTTTGATTCACTTATAAAAACACCAAATTTGAATTTAATCTTTTCCATATTCATTTTCTGACCTCTGGCATCATTAGCACTGGCATTGTCCTTTATTAGAAAAGGGAGTAGAAATTTTTTCAGTGCTTTTGCAAGCCCTAGAAAAATGTAGTTGTCATTTGCTGGATTCCCAATTTCAATAACAGGAAAGTATTGGCTATCAGAAATTATGAACACATTATTCACACAGTTACAAGAATGTTTTAATTGTAGTTTTGTCTTTGTTTTAATTCCTACTTTGCCCTTTGAATACTCTAAACTCCTTTTCGTTCTATAACCAACTTTTTTTACTGTATGTATTGAGCGTGGAAGTAAAATGTCCTTTGCATAACCTTTGTCAGCTTCTTTATAACGCTGATCTAAATCCAAATCCAACTCCAATTCATGGAAAGAAGGTTGTTTCTTTTTAGGATTTTTAGATTGAAAAATATTTAATTGACATGATTGACTTTGAGCTTGACTTTGTTCACTTATTTGACCTGCCTCGTCCAAGTTGTAGTCATTGAAGGGAATAAAGTTTCTGATTTGAACCTTCAGTATTTTCAATCTCACAGACTCTTTACTTAAATCGGTGTTTGGAGTTTTTCCTAAACAGCTCGAGAAAACACACAGTAGCATAATAAAACCAACTGAAGATGAGAAACGAGGAGATTTGGCTTTCGTTTTACTTTTCTTTTGCTTCATTTTCTGTTTTCATTTCTGTTTCAATTTTTAAAAAACTTCAAGTCCACATCTGTTTCACATTTTAATTTTTAATGGTCAAACAAATCTTTTGTATTTTATTCGCAAGTATTCTTTCATCATGAAAAAGATATAAAAAACACCCGGTACCTATTAAGAATTGAATGGAGAAAACAAGTGTGACCACGGAAGTAACTCATAGAAAATATACAATGTACAGACCATCCCAGTTAGGTGTTTACTTTGCTAGTCCATTTTACCAAACTGATGTGTGATGTGTGTCACAAGTCACAAGCTTTGAATATGAACGTTGTCTCTATTGTCTTTTATCCTTCTCCATAAATGACAACTGTCAACAGATTTCCGGTATCATTCAATATACATGTATGTATATTTGCATTGGATATTGGAAATGAGAAATGGATGACAAGGATGATTGAACTGAAAGAATTCCATTACGTATTACATATTTTGTACGTACATACATATTTTACATTTTACATACGTTGTACGTTGAGCAAGAATAGATTAATAAAGACCAAAACAACTGTATAGAATGTCATAAAGACACTAATCATGAATTTTTAATGGTGCCTAATGAAAACTTTCTGAATTTATATGTATTGTATATTGTATTGTGTATATGTATAATGTATATGCGTTTACAGTTGTCCAACAGTGTACATTCTATTTTAGTGAATCGAAAGCAACAGGGAACCTTTACTTCCTTGGAGATTTCACTTACCACTTACAAGTACTTAGGACTTAGGTACTCCTTTCTCCAAATGGGAAATAAAACAAAACCATAAAGTGCACAAACAACTATAGCTGTTTACATACTGTGTTACTTTGATGGAAAAGTGTAACGCCTAATAAATAATTAAGAAGCGCGAGGAATTTCCGCAAAACAACCAGTCAAAGACTATTCTTATTTCCTTAATTAAAAGCAACTTGTTGTGTTACTTACACATGCTTATATAAACATGATTATGCATGCTTTCTTCCCGTATTTTGTTTCAATGTGCAATGTACAAGTTAACTGCTTGTTGTGACGTCAAAGTTTGATGGTTGTTTACTCCTCAGCTTTTTCAATAGAATGTGCACTGGATTATGGAGAATATAAGTAATAGTAAAAGCCTTGAATTATAATTTATGTTTTGTGTTGCTTGAAGCAACTTGCTTTCTATGTGAAATTTAGGGCAATTCCACAACGCATGAAGCAGTTCAATTACACTTTGTTCTACATTGTACACTAAATATTAAATATAGAACGCAAAAGTAAGAAACGCTGGTTTTATTTCTTTATACATTGTCATCAATCATACATCATACAAAACACATTTAAACATCTACTATATCGACTATCAATAAGATACAAACTACAAACTAAATCACAATTCATATAAATTAGTTGCTGAAGAATATCACTGCGTATAATTCAATAATAATAACTACTTATTTCAGAGGCTGTAGTATGTAGTATTAACGTGGTATAAGTCGAGCGTGATACGGAACTGAAAAGAAAAGATAATTTTAAATGAAAGCACTACTTTGAAGTATTATGTACATACATAAATGGATTTGAAATTATGTATTTTATGTTTACCTGGATTTTGTGAGAAGCCACTGAGTGGGATGGGATTTGGATCTGGTTGATTTGGAACTTTCTCAAATTTGTACTTTTGAAGGAGAGAGACAAAGAAGAGAAACACGTTGCTACGAGCGAGAACATCAGCGATACAAAAACGTGTGCCTAATAAAAATAATACAACATTATCACTTGTTGTTCGGCTGTTATTGTTGCAAATGAAATTTGAAATTACTAAAGTAAATTGAAGAATAAAAGTATTATATTATAATTATATCAAACAACATGATTTTTGTTTCTTACCTATGCCAAACAATAGGATTTTATGACTGTTGATTAATTTTGTCTCTGTTTCATCTAAAAATCGTTCCGGCCTGAATTCATGTGGATCTTCCCAAAGTTCTGAACTGGTATGAATGGCTTTTAAATCTATACCAACGATAGAACCCTGGAGGAAACAAATCAAGAGTATGTTAAAGTAATCATTTGTGTACTAGATTACAAATGCGAGGAAAACATGTATAGATGGATACTTTATTTTTAGGAACTGTCGTATTATTAAATGTTTCAATATTAAGTATATTCACCTTTGGAACAAAACAATCATTAATTTTATTGTCCTCTTTAGGGCATCTTCCAGTGAGAGGTAAAATATTGGCAACTCTCATTATTTCTTGTAAAGTAGCTTCTGTGTATGGGAGGCTGGAATATTCACATCAATTCATGTATATGTTATTTTCAAGTCTCAATTAAAATAAAGTGTAGCTTAAAGTGGAAAGTGTAAAAACTTTATTATTTATAGATTTAAGGTTGTAAATTAATTACTTTGGACGATCTTCTAAAGATGGATATCGACCCTTGTCCAAAACTCTGTCAAGCTCTGCTTGTACTTTCTCTTGCACTCGAGGATATACGATCATGTAGAGAAAAGCAAATTCAACAGCAGCATTAACACTATTTACTCCAAAGAATAGATCGTTGCACACCATTATAAACTGCTCATCTAATAAAACAAAAAAATGTGTAAAGCTTCAATTCTCTTGTTTGTAGAGTGTACTGTAAATGTGAATGTGTAAATGCAAATATTAAATTTCTCTTTCCTCTGTACATTTTTCCAGCTTTTGAATTCCATAGATTTTTATAATGTGAAAATGTAATATGTAAAAGTATTCACCAGTGAAAAACTGTTCCTTTGCTGTTCCTTTATTTTCATCAATATCTTTTAAAAAAACGTCAATGAAATCCTGTGGATCTTCTTTATACACTCCTTTCTCTCTCCTTTCCACCATGATTCCGCTGAAGAGTTGTTGCATGTGTCGATGAAGTTTCATGACTTGATCATGTTCCGTCAAATATGGGATTTTCCTGAGAAAGGGGAATGCAAACATTGGAGTTGAGCCTTGTGGAGCTTGTTTACAAACTTCCTCTCCCAATTTAATCAACTCTCGGATGTTGGCATCATTATGAGGAAACCCCGTCCCCGTCAACATCTTCCACAAGACATTCAACAGCGGCACATAAAAGAAAAAGTGAGTATTGAGAATCCCATTGTTTTGACTCAGAGTCTCTTTCAATTTACTCTCGACCAGTTCCAGCTCTTGAAGGATGGAGCCTTCCATCGTTTGATTTTTACCAAAACCAAAAAGTCGAAGAGTACGAATTGTGTATTTTCTCATTTGACGCCAATTCTCTCCATTTGCAAAACCTATCCCAATTTGCTTATTATATGAACGCTCGTAAAACATGGGGTGGTCATTGTAGCGGTTGGACCATTCGTCACTTGTCATGATCTGCTTCGCAATCTCGATGTCTGATATTAATACTGTCAGTTAAAACAAAAATACAAAACACATATTATGGTTTAAACCATACAATTTGTATGATACAAATTTGTAAGTGTTCATCTTACTTGCTTTTTTAACGCTTAATAAATTTGTATCTTAATTTTTACCACAATAATGTACACCCATTTGAGCTCCCCATACTTTTCCATAAGTTTTCCCCAGTGCTTCCATCAGTTTCTCTTTGGGATATTGAATCATGTATGGGATAATAAATGGAATACTTCCTACAAAAGGTAGACTTGGAGGACCTGCGTTAAATAAACATCACAATAATTATTATTATTGCAAAACAAAATAGTTTTCAAGGTCAAAGTCAATATAATAAAAAATATTGTCATCTAAAATACCTGGCAGCCATTTGACTTTCCTCCTACGTTTACTCTCAGAAATCCATAGCACACAAACTAATAAAAATAAAACTGACACTAGCACAAAATCTAAAACAGACACCATTTTTAATTTATTAGACTACTTAGAAACTATAGGCGCAATTTAACAGTCTTCAATCTTCAATATCACGTTTTTTTCTTTAGTCCTTTTCCTTTTAACAAACTTTTAATTATTATTGTATTAGTAATACTGTATAATGCCTGCTTTTCTGTTCTATTCACTACACTACATACTACATGGTTTTTCACTTAAACGGGTTAAATGACGCACGGGGTAGTCGTTGTGGATTTTTGTAAAACGGTGAAAACGCACTAATCTGTATTGTGGATTGTCCACGCTCAATCTTTTAGTTATTCTTTGTACTTCATACTTCATACGTATAGCTTTGATGTCTGATCACATTTCGTGTGTAATGTTTATCTCGTTTAGATTGTAAACAGTTGATTGAACATTGAATCGTCTTTTGGCTCCTTGTTGTTTCGATTCTTGTTTCTGTCCACCTTGAATGAATAAGTGGATTTGTATAGAGTAGACGAGTCGCAAGGGGAAGTTCAATAACAGAATACTGTTTAATATGTAATTTCCATAGCCAACTGTGTACTGTGTATAGTGTATATTGTATAGTATGTACTAGACAGATTACATAAGTAAAATAAGCATACTTTGGCGAGTTGAGAATGCTAGTAAAAGGGAAAAACTGTGCATTGTGTACATATAACATGTAGAATGTAGATACATCTAAAACAAAATATTCAACTTTTTTAATATGACTTGATGAATAAGTATAAGTATATTATAGATAGAAAACGAGAGTCAAAATCATAACAAAACATGTTTGTTACACTCTACACTCACATCTCATCTCATCTGTGATTGTCCCTTGAATACTTACAATTTACAATTTGCACTTGATAACAAACACGGAAAATTCCTGTTTCTAGTTTCTACATTGTACATTGTACAGACAAAATGTGAGGTGGGAGAGTCGACAAGTACACTTATGTCAGTTGTCAGTGTATTTAGTATTTAGTACTGAGTACCTTTATACTGTTAAATATTACATAGAAAAGACAAAAGGTCAAATGGACTTAAAAATCTACACGTCTTTGTTCTTTGTAATTTTTTAATGTTGACTGAGAACGAGATTAACGTCCTGAACAAAATTAATCAAGATTTACAGTACTGAATCCACATTGTACATTGTATTGAGTAATATAAAATGCTCTGCTACAGTTCCTGATTCCCTGTGTATGAATACAGAATAATAAAGATAATTGTTTGCCAGTCCCCAGTGCAGTTCATGAAACGGTTATTTGCTATTTGTTATTTGTTATTTTTTGTATAATAGAGCAAAGGAAATAAAAGTCAATAATAATAATAATCATAGTTGTACACAAATACTTAATTAGGTTGGAATTCCCAACTTCCAAAGCTTTTTGAGTATGTATTATTTATTTGTAAAGTTTGAGGTAAGACTTATTTCGTCTTGGATTCATAATTCATGAATTTAATTATTGCTGGCTTTTGATTTTATGGAATATGGATTTTGAAAAACATGAGTCGTAATAGTTCACAGATTTAAAATAATTACTCATGAAAAATTGAAGAGAAAAATAAGTGTGAATAGGGAAATGTTTATCATTAGAATTCACTTGAGGTTTCAAGTTTCAAGGTTCCTGACTGTTTACTTTCTACATTTCATAATTATGCAATCTCGCACAAAAAATCAACATACTACTATACTTATAATCTGTAGTATTTAGCACCCAGTTTTCTATAAACTAAAGTTGCGGTAAAGAAAACTTATACATTGGAATTTTCTATTCATACTAACTACTAACTACACACATCTTGTTATTATTTTGCTCAACTTTTCCTAGGCAGTGTAAATTGTAAAGTGTAAAGTATGGAATGTGAATACATATGAGATGTACCTATTTGTGTTTTGTGTTTATGATTGTGTAAATATATGCAAATGTTCAAGTTTTTGTCTACATTCTCAATACTCAATACATATCTTTCTTACATGCAAAGTGCCAAGCAGACTGTATTTTGCATACTTAATACTACTAGAAATCAAGGTACTTCTTTCACTCATCATCATCACAATCATCTTGATTCTTGGTTCTCTTGATCGCTGATACTTTCCGTAGACATGTTCTGTATTCTGTATTCTGTAAACAATGACAAAAAAATACACGTAAATCTGGATTTAAAAGCAGTTTTTTGAGTTTTGATGGGTACATTTTTATGACCATATTGCATGAATACTAAACACAAAAACAAGAAAATATATTTATTTTTTCTTTCTCATTTTGTACTTTTTATTTTTTGTATGACGTCATACGTCATATCGATAGAGCATCAGATGAATATAAAACATGACATTCTCGGTAGACTATAGTGCGGTATAGGACAGAGAAAAACATTTATGAAAATATAATTCATGTATACATACATAATACTTTCCTTTTGTATTCCTTTTCTTCACATGTTGAAGTTTTATTATTCATTTTTCAAATCCATGTTTTAAGGGTTAAGGGTATTCTGAGATCTCAGTCATCAGTTTTCATGCTTGAGAGTTTATAATATTTAATTGCTAAAAGGATAATCTTAAATATGTATTTTATCAAACTATAACCATCTTTTGTCATTTTATCACTTTCAAATAAATTATAACAAAAATATCAAAATTAAAACGTATACCACATTTTTTATACAGCTATGTATCAGTATATTTACAAATCTACTTATAAAAATAATCTACACAATCTAGAATCTATAGTTAGGAAAAAATGTACTACAACAAACAACAGTATTATACTTTCTCAGTTCCTTAATCTCACAAAGGCTTTGTAAGGACGGGGATATTGTGTGAACCCGGAAATGGGTACGGTGGAAGGTGGCGGAACTCCAGGCTCCTGCTCAAATGTGTACTTTTGAAGAAGGGATGTGAAAAATGTAAAAATTGTTGCCCTTGCCCTAAAATAATACACACAAAAACATAATCATGAAATTTCAGCCGATTGTATAATTTTTACATGATACATGATATGTTATAACTGATGATTTATTATGTGCTTACATAGTTTCACCCATGCATAATCTCTTTCCTGTTAAAAAATAGTGAATTCAATTTATTATAAATTATAACATAATATAAGATTAATAATAAGTGATGACGTTGAAGAGACACATGAGATATGCATGAATAATGAGATGTGTGACTGTACCAAATCCAAAAGGCATGATTTTATGCTGATTGATAACCTCCATTTTGTCATTGAGGAAGCGTTCGGGGCGAAACACGTATGGGTCATCCCATAATTTCTCACTAAAGTGAATACTGTAAAGGTTTATACCAACGATTGTTCCCTGCAACCAGAAGAAATATGAATGTGTCATGATGTTTCAATCGAAGATCCATCATAAAACACCTGTAAATTAATAATTGAAAGCTGAAGTGTCCTTACCTTTGGAACTGTGTACTCGTTGATCATGGTGTCCTTTGTTGGACATCGACCAGTCAATGGTAAAATACTGGAACACCTTAGTATTTCCAGTGTCTAGACAATGAACAATGAAACAAAATGTGAAAACTTCCATACGTCATACATAACACGATTATGCATTTATGCTTGTTTTTTAGGTTAATTCACTTACTGTTGCTTCTGTATACGGCATTCTGTATTATGCAAAGTAAAAATAATTTTAATATTAGTATCATGCACACGTGTTTGTTGACAGTTGAATGTAGAAATGTTAAATGCTCATGTAGAAAAATTGAACTATAGATTTAAAATATTACGTTTTCCGGTCCTCCAAATTAGGAAGTCGTTCCCGGCCGACAACGTTGTCAATCTCAGCTTGTACTTTGGCTTGAACTTGTGGATTTAAAATCATGTACAGGAATGCAAATTGCAATGCCGTACTAAGAAATAAATCAAACCAAAAAAGATTGTAACGGATGGAACATTTAAAAATTACATTTAAAAACTACGGACTGAGCGTTGACTATTAGATATTAAGAATTACCTTGACGTGTCAGAACCGGTGAAAAACAAGTCTGTACACACCATCATGAGTTGTTCATCTAAAGAGGGTAGAAAGTAAAGAATATTAAACTTCCTAAATAAAAGTAGGTTAATAACAACGTATAAGAATAATTTACGCAGGTTCAGCTTACCGGTGTAGTAATTTGGCGTTAGACCTTGTTCTTTGTTTTTTTCAATTTCTTGCAGGAAAACATCAATGAAGTCAGATGGGTTGTCCAGGAAAGCACTTTCCTTTCGTTTCTCGTCCATTATGTCCTTTGATTTTGAAATCATAATCATAATTATTCAAATATGTTAGAAATTCTAACATGGTGTTTCATAACATGTCCAAAGCTTGAAAGTTGTCTTACTCTGAATAGATTTTGTACTTGTCTGTGTAGTTCTAGAACCATGTCATGTTCCGTTAAATTTGGAATGTATCGAAGGAACGGGAAGGCAAAAGCTGGTGTTAACCCTTGAGGTGCAGATTTGGATACAGCATCAACTAAATGGAGTAATTTGTGAAGCTTCCCATCCTCATGAGAGAATCTGACACCAACCTGATAGAAAGTAGAAAAAAGTGCAAAAATAAATAAAAGGTAGGCAAGGGAAATCATGAGTGTAATTTTAGATAAGAACTAAACACAAAAAACACACCATCATAGTCCAAAGGAGGTTGAGGACGGCAACATTGAAGAAGAGATGCATGTTGACAAGTCCTTGACCTTGATTTTTATCCAATTGATCACTCAAAGTATTCAAAATGATTTCAAGTTCATAGGCGAGTGAACTCTCAACAGTGAGTTCTTTCCCAAACCCAAATTGTCTCAAACTTTTTGTCGTGAATTTCCGGATCTCTTTCCAGCCATCACCATTAGCCAATGCCAATCCTAAATAAATAATACATAATACACATGTATTTTTAAACATTTTGTCACATTTCCCTCCAAAAACTATTATAATTTCATAATTTATAATAATAATAATTATAGATAATATTGATTTTGCACCTTACCGATTTGTTGGTTAAAAGATCGCTCATAAAATGATGGATGATCATTAAATCGATTTCGATATTCTTCTGAACTCATTATCTCTCTCGCCAAGTCATAGTCATCTACATGAACTACAAAAGCACGTGGTATTTATTATTTACTATTTAAATGAGCCTTATGTACATACAAAATTATTATATGTCTAAAAATATTGTAAAACTGAAAAACATACTGCAATATTGAACTCCAATTTGTCCAGCAAAAAAACCACCATATTTTTTCCCAAGTCTTCTCATAATTTCATAGTTTGGGAGTCCAATGTACTGGATAAGAAATGGAAGAGACCCGACAAATGGTAAACTCGGTGGTCCTACAAAACAAACCAATTTAGTTCAGTCCAAAATCCCAGATGCCAGAAAACTACATGAGTCACAAATTACAGACACAGGTAAAAAGTTAAAAAAAAAATAATACCTGGAACTTTTTTTCCTTTTTTCTTTCCGGAATTCCCATTTCTCCCGCAAAATATAAAAAGGCACGATAGGAAAAATAGGAAGAGTAGAAATGTACTAATCATTTTTAACCCTCAGAAAAATACACTCTCTCCTTCAACTTGAACTCTTAACTCTACACTCTGCACTGCACAATATATCAAATATAAATAAGACGATCAATGAATTGCCAAACTTCCGTGAACGATGACTGCTTAATTACATCAAATTGCTTCTTATTTGTTGTTGGGTTAGTTCTATATTGAATACTGAATACTGAATGAGTAGCACGTAGCACGTGGTTTCACAAAAAATTTGTTAATTCAAAACTCGTCTGACTTATTTATTCCAGCGTTGGCACTTTTGAGACTTTTGATATTTGATATTAGACACCAATATAATATTTCTCACTCCTTGTACACTTTTCAAAATGTATTATCCATTATCCATATTCTGATCCTGATGAGCTTTTGGTAAAACTACCATGTACTAGTAATTGTTCTCTTGTGTGTATTTTTTTGGAGATTTTTAAATGTCCTCAAACGCACTTGTCTATTTTTTCTCATACTTTTTTGCACTTGAAATTTGCTTGAATGAAAACAGTGGCTGACTATATAGTTGATAACTACAGTCAGTTGATGAAGATGCCTAAAAATTTAGAGTAGAAGTAGTTGTAGAATGTTGTGCGTTGTGTGTTGCGTGCGTATTAGTGTTTTTTGTTTATGCGTATATAGATATAACCTGTTGACTTTCAAAATTATCTGATTAAATTATAATGATACTTTTTATTATCTGATTATAATCAGAATCAGCACTGGAGAAAAAAAATTTGAGGATTACTTTGCTACATGTGATCCTTTTGACTATTGTCTCATGTCTCTTTTGTCTTTTGTCCCGGCGACTATAGCCTATACCAAATACCAAATGGCAATGAAATGAGACAGAGACCGAGACAGACACAAGATAAATTCTTGTCTTGATTCTTGACTCTTGGTTTTCTTACAGTCTACAGATTTACAAAGATCAACTTGAAAAACCACATGAATAAGTATATAATATTTGTTGTACAACTTTTTATCAATATGTAACAAGAAACAAGAGGATGATATGTTAACAACAAGTATCAACTGTAATATTTTATTGTGACAAGGAGAAGTGGAAACGGAGAGAGAGCAACAAAGACTGCCGTATCAAAGTCCAGTTTGGTTTGTGCAAGAATCTTCTGAATATTACAAGTAGTAGGTAAGTAAGTAACCCAGGTGTACAGCATAAGGATTTTGGCACTAGTAAAATACAAGATACATGTGCGAATGCTAAGTACTAAGTATTACTAGTTTGTAGTTTGTAGTATTCTAGTGTTATTTTGTGTTAGTGCTCCGTCTTCTTTTTAGCTAGCTGTAATGTAATAATATGGTTCTGGTGGATTGTGGATTGTGGATAAACATGTAAAAATGGTAGTAGTAGTTTAAAAATTATTATTCTATCGTCTATCGCGTTTCCCTTCATTTTTTCCTTCCTATCTGATATCTGGTATCTAGTATCTGGTTATTTAGTGAGAAGTCAAACGCCGTGGTTGGTCAAATGATTTGCATGCATAATTTTGTTTACAAACTACAATATTACGTTCCACCAATTTTTTTGCACTACCCTACTCTCTACAATATTATATTGTAAGGTGTAAGGTGTAACATTTATGTAATGTAACTCATCATAAATTATAATAAGTATAATATAATACAAAGTTCACAATATTAATAACCTTCTTATCGGAAAACCCTTGATACTTCGTGGTCCACATTCCTTTTAGTCTGTCATCATCTTTCCATTCAATAAAAAGATAAAGGAGGAGAAGAGAGGAACAAGAAGCAGACGTTGTCACTGATGGTTGATGGGGTCCTTCAGCCTCTTTCCGTTCAAAATTCAAAACTCAAAACACCCCACTTCTCAAGTTTCCCCTTTCATGTATTATTAATACTTTATAATTGTTACAAAAGTATCTAGTATCTATATTTTACACTTTATATATTGGATTTTAAATGATAGACAAAAATACAAGGAGTGGTCATATCAGATTTTATATATATTTATTATTACGTAATGTCCACATACATATATAGGTATCACTCTTTCATATTCTCATTGCTGGTCATTCTTCTTCTTCATCTTTTTCATGACCAGCGCAAGGAGAAAAGAACTTTTTGTATTTATCATGTATAATCTACATATATAATAGCTCATAGCTCATAGTATATAGATTATAGATAGTACATGCTGGTTAAAAAGAGTTCATTAGTCGTTTTCATACTGCACATTGTTAATATATATGTATGTACATTTGTTTATTGCATACCAATTTATTTATGGTACTTGGTATGCATCATGTGATGTATTGAGAGTTGAAGAGAGTAGAAGAATAGAAGAGTCAATTCCAGAACCAAGAACGAACAAAACAAAACAATAACAAAAACAACAACAACAAAAAAGTCGTTCATGGGTAACATATTGAAATGGATTAGCAATATATTTTATTATACTCATTATATTATATAGTTGGCAAAATCAACTTTTGTACATTTTTAACTTTTAACAATAGTATAGTAAAATAGTTTGCACATACTTAATTTTATTGTATGATTGTGTGTACTTAGGTATGTACACTTTGGAAATTATAGCTTCACTTGTAAAATATTATGTATAGAAACTTTAAGTTTACTGTCAGGAATTATTATGGAGAGGTGCACGTGACACACTGGACATTTGATTCATGAAAATATTATGATGCCGACTCTTTCCGAGTATCCGTAATACTGTATTCTTATCTTTGTCTTATTTTAACTCATTTATCATTGAAAACTGGAAACATTGGCCTTTTTATACATTCAGCATCACTTGGAAAATCTAAGTTCACAATTCTCAATGGTGTAATATTTTCCAAATTTATCAAAAACCAAAATTAATGCTTTGATTGAGGAGGAAGTTGAGATTTTTTTAAAAGTATTGTCTAGAATCTAGAATATTGTTCACTCTTTTTTCCTATCAATTCAATATTTTGATATTTATTTATATGAGGAAAAACAAGTTTGGCTATATAGCCATTTTTATTAATTTCATTATCTTATATAGTATTTTAGTAATTAGTATGCACGAGCATCAGTTATGTTTCTATGTAATATATCAATACAGTAAGAAAATAGACAGCGAGGACATGACGTAGGAATTGAGAATCGAAAGTCAAAGCTCAAAACAACAAAGAAATTTGTATGACTTGATCTCAAACATGGTACATGACACAATGAATTATTGGTAATTAAAAAGAAGTCGGCGACGAGTCTACTTCTAGTTCTTTTCTTCCCAAGAACCAACAACATCAAAATTCATCAAATCAAAGAGGTGAGATGTTTGATCTTTGATACTTGTATCTTTTGTCTGTCCGACTTGACATTGATAATGAATTGTGTGAATAATTTGTTATTGTGGTTTGGGACAAATGTAACTGATAAAACTGACCTATGTTCATTGATCATTGATTAATTTCATAAACGTACGCATGTATATATTATATGCATGGATGAACAATATAATATAGATTAGACAAGTCTATTTTTGTAAGGTCGAATAATAAATAATAAACATTAAACTTGCACTTTATCATGTGCATTAATTTCACTCTTTCATCAGTCACTATATAAATTCAATGACAATTTGTCCTATTGGTGGATTCAAGCGTACCTAAAGGTATTAGAAAAATAAAGGAAAGGACAACTAGAAAATTCATGAAAAGTCATTTACTTTTATATAGTTATATTTTCTCATTTATTCGAGGCCTGTTCCTTTTCATTTTCAAATCTATTTTTCACACTTTTCAAACTGTTCAACTTTTCAATGTAATAATATCTAACTTTGTATAAAACTTGATTACATAAAAATCTAATATTCAATAAGCAAATTCATATGATACACAAAGTACATATTTAACTCCCACTATTATAATTTACTCCAAGATTTTCAAAGTTAGGCCTTCTCATCGGACGTTTGGGGTTTTAAGTCAATTCGAGGGTGCTGAATTCG
>JABASP010001755.1:0-25790 GCA_019776565.1 Sminthurinus signatus | reverse complement strand
AAAAAAAACGTTTTTTTTTACTAATTGCAATTTATTCGCATTTATCAGTTGTTTCGTGCTTTTATCCAAGATTTTAATGTCCTGCCACATTTGACGCAAAAAAGATTTATAAAAATAATAGTAACATGAATGGAAAAATGCATTAAAAATTCACTGAAAAATGAGATTTATGAAGAGCAACATATTATTCCAGCCAACCTACATAAAATGCTAATAAGAATTTTGGTAAGTATTTTTTATGCCGTATGTATTTAATTAAAATGTTTCGATTCAAAGCACATCATTGTTATTTTTTTACGTGTGTATATAGTTTTATTCAACTGAGAATAACAGATTTGTATATATATTTTGTGTGGATGGAACATTTTTTGTTTGTAAAATTAAAAATAACATGAGTTCACTGATATGACTGTGTATCAAGAATAAAAATTATAAATAATATAACATAATAATAATAAAGTACAATATATACATAGTTAGAGAATGTTACACTTAATTAAAATGACTATTTCGATTAAAAGAATTAAAAAAGTATATATATGTGTGGTTAAAAGTAGTTACTTATAAACGTTAAAACAAAAGCTATATAATACTAACAAGTTGATATAGACATATGTATTTTGTGTGTTCATGATTATGTTGATACATTATATTACTATTAAAGTTTATATCTCCATTAGATTTGCAAAAGACAGAGAGAGAGTACAAAATATTTGTTTTCCTGGCAATGTCGTATAAAAATGCTATATGAGATGGTTAAAAATATTTTGGATCAAGAAAAACCTTTTTTTTAAAGCATGTGACAATACATACACTATAAATGTTTGTTTAGTCTTTTAGAAATATAGACCTAAGACACTTGAGAAAAATCACAAAAAAGTATTACTTTCTTAAAATCACTGTTACAGAGTAGTATACATACTTTATAATATTCTGCATAATACTTTTAAAACTGAATACATGTGTACAAAACCAATTTTACACTTTTATCAGGGAACAGTTTTGTATGTAGTATACATATAATTGATCATTTTTCAAAAACTTTGAGAACACTTTCAATTATTACATACTTCTTATATACACACCACACATTCCATTAAGTCATCAAAAGTAATACTTTTTTGTTTTTTGTACCTTGTACAACAAAATTAATTTCGTACAGTGTACTCTTTTATAAATAACAATAGTATAACAGCAGTACATAATATTATATGTATAACAAGTACAAAGACATGATTTTTGTATAATATATTATAGTTATATTGAGAGTTAAAGAGTATAAAATAAATAACAATAATTTTTTTTCTGTATAGAGAAAGACTTGCATAAAAAAGTATAAAAAAACATAAAACGAAAACAAAAAACAAACAGTCAAAATATTACAAAAGATCATAAAAAAAAGTTTAAGTATAAATGCTGCACATGAAAGTCAAAAGTTCTATAAAAAACTATATATAATATTATATACATCATATAATATTTAATACTTAACAATATATATCTATAATGATTTTTCATCTTGATCAGATTTTTAAAAAATATCACATTCTGATTCTTTTGATTACTGTAACATGATGTAAGTAATACATTTATAAATAATCTTACCTATTTTGTGTATGCTTAATTACTATATACTCTTTTAGTCTATACATAAGGCTTAAATATAATATATATATATCACCTAAGTACCAAATATTTTAGACTACCTATATATATATATATATATATAGTGTAAAAAAAGTATAAAAAAACATTTCCTTTTCATATATGGTTTGACGTTTTGTTTTTCTCTGTAAATTCCAACTTTTTTAAGTCAAGTGACATATACATAATTACGTAACAGAGTGTACTGCGCCTACATTTATGCATGCAACGATATTTTATAACATAAACTACATGAATAAGAGAAAGAAAGAGACGTATAGCATCCTATTTGTGTAATGACGAAGAACACGAAAAAAATGGCAACTTTTATAAGTATGTGGGTACATTTTTGCAGAAGCAGAAGATATATTTATCACTGCTACATATGAATATAGACGAATTATATAATAATGTATTTATCTCTCACAATTCATTAGATTTTAACAGATAAAAAACAAAATATTACTAATTATTGTGTTTAAATGCGCTTTCTCTTTTTCTTTCACTCTTATTTATGTATATATCCTCTTTTTTCTCGTTATGATTAATAACAATATACATGACATGTATATAGAGACATAATGTATAAAAATTCTTGTACTATTTTCTATCGAATATGAATAATACATAATATATTATTTTATAAGTTATATTATATAGATATCTATGTACAAAACAGACTAATGAAAAAAAACGACTTGTATATAAAATACTGAACTTAAAAAATAGTAATAATAATTATTATTATTAATTAACCATCTACCATACTATTTCGTTTTCTACTATGTTTTCTATGTTTATAATGTTCTTTCGGATATTCTTTTGGGAATATTTTTGTATTTTTTACAGAATCACTGGGTGTATTTGTATTGGTACAATTAATATCAAGGTCCTCATTACTACTAACAACTACATAAGGACCTCTACGAAGACTATTGTTTTGTGACTGGGATAAATGCTGATGCTTTTTTCTAGATGATAAACTATTATTTCTTGAATTATTTGATGCTTCTGAATCCTTCCTCGAAAGTGTACTTCCAGTATTATTCGAGTTTGTCTTCATTTCAAGACAACCATTGGAATTTCTTTCCAAGGAAAGACCTTTAAATGATGATGTTAAATCTTCACAGGTTGTTGAATTTAATTGTGATGGTGATATTGGACGATTATTGTTACAATGTCGCTCTACAAATGATGTTTCCTATATATATCAAAAGTGTCCAAAAAAGAAATACATTAATACATTTTGTGATAGCACGTATACGCACATGAAATAGAAATTGGATCTAGTAAGTAAACTAATATACAGAGATACTATTATGAGATTATATTTTTTAATACCTTTTCATCTAAATGCGATGTAATAGTAGGAAGGTAACCATTAAGAGGATGATGACCATTGGGAAGAGATTTTGCTTCAATATCCGCGGGTGTAGGATATTTTGCCTCCTCTTCTGCTCTTTTCTGTTTACATTTATAACATAAAGCACATGCCAGACAAAGGAAAATCCAAAATCCAGCAAAAAGACAACCAAGAAGAAGATACAAATGATCATTGGAAGGTGGTGGATCTTCAGGGATGATTAGTTCAGTTTGTTGTTTTTTACGTAATTCATTTTCATCTGGTTTTTCCGTTGTTGCGACTCCCAGTGTTTTGGCTGCAATAATAGAACTAAAATTTGATGCACCAGCCCTATTAAATGCTTGAATTTTGATGTCATAGGATGTGCCGGGTTTCAAATGGGTAATATAATAGGCCTCTGTATCAGATCCTAAAACAGTGACTTTTGAATAATCACTAGCAGTTGTAGCTTCACGATAATATATGAAATATCCATCTATTCCTCCTTCCGCTCTCATATACTAAAAAGTAGAAGCAAAAAAATACAGTTAAGTAAATTTTAAAAACAGTTAACATTCATAATGACTCAAATTTTAAACACATATATCATATATATATATATGACATTTGATTCTTTATAACTTTAAATAATAACTATATATACTTACTTTCCATTGAAGTTTGATTGTAGTTGCATTATTTGGAGCAGCAGTAGTAACAACGGGGACGAAATTTGGTCGTCTCATGGATGTATCTTTTTGCATAACTAACTTTTCCGAGTTTGGTCCAACTTTATTATCATTATTTGAATATACTGCTGCGATTCGAAATCTGAAAAAAAAACATCATACGAATACACTTATAAAATTGAACCCCATTGTTTTTATAATTCTAGACATAAAAAAATATACTACACATTTAACAGTTAAAAACAGTAAAAAGTTCTTACTTGTAACTTTCTCCAGGTTTCAAGTCACGCACTTCATAACTATGAATATGTGGTGGAATGTCATCATCAATAGTCATCCATCTTGAGCTCGTGCTGACTTCCTTATACTGGACTTTAAAAAATTGAATCGGATAACCACTATTCGGGGGAACCGTCCATCGTATCATGACAGACTCATCCGATATTCTATTCATACTAGGCTTTGACGGTGGGATCATGTCTATACCACAATTTAAAAAAAACAATATAAGATTTTTAGATTTTTCATTCATACAGAGAGAATTGCATTTCAATACAAATTAGAAACATTTATTAGTTAGTATATATAGATTTATAGATGTTTGTTTGTCTATGGCTGTCTTACCTTGGCCTTTGTGTTTCCTACGTTTGTGTTTTCCACGATTATGAAATTTGTTATTTTTATGATGGTGATTTTCTCCATGATGATGTCGAGTTGTAACTGCTGGAGTAGCACTATTCATTGGTAGTTCGTGATCTAAAGAGTCACTAGCCATAGCACTAGCAGTGATTTGTTTAGGTAGTACTTTCACCTCTGCTGGACTCATCACTGTGCCCATAGGATTGACAACAAAACATTGAAATAACCCTATATTTTGTAGAAAAATAGAAAAACAGAGAGATTATTATTTCATTCATATAAACCATTTATCATTTACCATGCAAAATATTCCCATCATATTTACTATAGATTATAAAAGAAAGTATATACATATAAGTAAAAGTGCTTACCCGCATGTTTCTTTTCAATGCGCTGTATTTTTAATCCCCATTCTAAACAAGAAAAAAAAAATTCAATTTTAGACATCAGAATAAACCATTTAATGTACACTTTTTTCTATCATGAATTAAAATATTATTGAATTACTTTGTAATCGTTTAATGGGTTTTAAATATATATATATATATGTATATGGTATATAAACAATAAATGATATATGTATATGACTCTAGAGTTCCAATGTTATAATAAACTGTAAGTCATCTGCTAGGAAAGAACTTTTCAACTCAAGTTTATTCAAATTTGAAAAAATATCCATAACATATTATGTAAATCTACCATAATATAACATCATACCTATAAAAGATGCTAAACTTTTGTGTCTGTTTCATCTGTAGAGAGAAAAATAACCTGACAATGTGCTGTATACACCCTATTCTACAATTATTGGTGAAACGGTACAGAGGTGCACAGTGTACACTGTACACGAGTTGATAACTTTTATAGTACTTTTTTCATTTAAAAACTTTAAAACAATTTCATAAATGAATAAATAACTGAATGAATGAATCTATAACTTTTCAATTTAGGATAAGCCATCAAAGTGTGTAGTATGTGTATAGAATTTTGGCAAACTAAATTGTTTACAATTACTTATTAGTCACCATCAAAATGCCAGTGATTAATGTATTTTATCATATTATAGATAGATATATTTCATATTATTTAGCTTATAAGACACCTACAATCTATATCAGTCTTATACATAGTAAAAAGTACAAAGACATAGACTTGAATGCAATACATAAAGTAAAAAGTAAAATGCTGCCTATGAATTAGATAATGAAATAATTGATGGAACTTGACCATTTTCCTTCGTCATAAATTATATTAAAATGTAAATAAAGTGTACGCGTTTTCCTTTTTTGTTTGGCCTTTTTCAAATTCATTAAAATTTAAGTGATTTAGCTTTCTTTGCCATGAAAGCTCAAGTCATGAGAGTTCACATATATGTACATTGGTATTTGGCATTGTACTTTTTCTATGATACACATGGCTTAAAATAAAAGTAGTGTGTACCTCGATTCTAAACTTTTTTTTATTCATCTACTACCTACACACACATCACAGTTTCTGCATACCTACTATATATACATAATATGTTATGATGTACATGTAATGTGTAAATATGTGAAAGAGTTTCTCCATAGCATATCATATCTTTAATCTTTAATCTCCAAGTACACCCAAAACATTCAATCCAATTCAATTCAACTCTCAGTTCTCCGTTCAAAAATTACCAAAACCAAAAGTAACTTTTCCTCACGAAATGGACGCCCAAATGAAACGCTACACATTATATTATATATATGTACTTAGACATGCGTGTGTAAATATCAGTATGTTCAGATACAGGACATGCAAGACGTTTTTACTCCCTCTCTCTCTCTTTCTCTCTTGGTTCCTCTCTTCATAATTAATAGTAATTATATTATTTTTACTCAGTCAATTTTCAGGCATCGTTAGATCAACTTTATGTATATAGTGTATACAGTATACACCTCTGGTACATATTTAGATTCGAATATTATGGAGTTAAAAGTTTAACGTTCACACTTTCATTAGTGTTGTGTTGATAAATGAGTCAAATTAAATCTTTTCCCACATATAGTAAGATAAATGATCAACCCTTTCAAAGTCTAAGTCTAAGTCTAACGTCAAATATCAAAACAACTCATGATCCGAATACTTGCAAACACATTAAAAAGTACACAGTAGATACACATGTAAAAAAATCCTTTCCCATCATATTTATTAAATATTACCTGTTATCTGAATGTTGCCATCATTATGAACATTATGTCCGTTGAAAACCCAGTATGATCTTGGTTTTGGTAAACCTTCAACAGCACAATCCAACTTTGCCTCTTCTCCTTCAGCGACTGTTAGACTTTCGGGCGCCTTCGTAATATTAGGCATACCTTTTTGTGATAAAAGAAAAAAAAATCAAAATTAGAACTATAATAATCCAATACTTATACAGAATGACAGACAAATAAAACTTATTCCATAATATTATATAAGTATATTATACATAATATTATAATTCCACTGCACATTTGACTTAATGAATATGTAGATTCTTTAATTAATTAAATGTTTTGTGTCCAATAGTCAAAAACTCTCTTCTTCTTGGTCATATTTACAAAAACTCACAGATATAAAGCTGTAATTTATGTACATCATAAGTACATTATTTTCGATGCACGAAATTCCCTCAAAATGAACATTAGACAAAAAGGAAATACTTAATGAGTGTATAGACTGTAGACTATACTCAACAATATTATGACAATAATACTAATAATTATTTCAAATTTCAACAAGTTTTATTCTTAAAGAAACTATAATATATACTAACGATGTTTGAAACTTTCATTTGAATACACATATATAATATATGTAAAGTATGTACAATAATAATATTAGTTAAACTATCCATGTTTTATGTGTACACAGTGTGCATTGTACACTCATGTATCCCTATATCATACATTATACGAATTCACATGTGAATCGGCAGTAAATCAAAAGTAGTTACTATAATCATGTAGATATAGTATACACCAGACGTGCATAGTATTTTGTTGGGATTCTCTCTGCAAATGTATCATAGAAAAGTAGACAAACGATTGTAGTAATAATACAGAGATACATTGGGTTATTGTCATTATTATAATTTATTATTGTATAATAATAATCTGGTGTACACATTACACATATACATATAATATATTACAATGAAAAGTAACATCATATCTTTTTAACATCTTGAAGAGAGAAAAAAACTAACATTTCTCACATATGCCGGTGTTTTAACCATAAGTATACATGTTTCATATTATACTATCAATTCATGCATGGATTCACAAAATATTATGTCTGTACAGTGTATAATATACCTATATTATAATGTTATAAGAGTGTAATAAATTATCTCTCTATCCATAAGTACACTATTATAATATACCAGAGCCATGTACAAAATGTACAATGTAAAACGTAATGGAATGGAATGGAGAAAATAAAGAGAATATATATATATAAAATCAAAGCACTTACTATTCAAAACGACTGTCGACAAACTTGTGATTACGGTTTCGCCCACACCATTGTAGGCTTCACAAATATATTCTCCTTCTTGACTCAATCCGGCATTAATCAAATGCAGGTTTCCATGACTGGACTGCACTTTGGGCATCGTGGGAGCTCGAAGCTTGCGAAAAGAAACGAAGGGTGGAGGATTGCCGATTGCAACGCATTCTAAAGTTGCGTTTCCATCTACATAAAATAAAATAAGGCAGGATATGTAATACACGTTTTCAAGATTTTTTATCTTCACATTACTCATTATTACAAATAACAAGTAAAACTGAAAAAAAAGTATTTATTTAAAAAAAACGAGCCTAGAGGAAAGTTTGCAAGACACTTAGCATCTATGGCTAGAATTTAGAATGCTCAAAGAAATTATATATATTTCTTATTTGTAGACTTGTGTGTTCTGATTTTCTGCTTTTCTTGCTCTTTTTATCTCTTATGATCTCTTTTGAACGTAATAATATAATATGTAATACATAATTACACGAAAAAAATACTACACACTACTCACTGAACAGTAAATATTGAAAAAATGATTGAATTCTTCTGATTGGTCCATTTGTTTTATTTCATTCCAAAGTATGTATTTATCTAGAAAATGCTATGACTTGTATAGACATTTTACTTCACAGATTCAAAGCTGTTTGTATCTATGGACGTACAATGTACATTGGCATTGTACATATAATTTATCTCGTCGAATCTTATCTCGCACTCTTGCTCTTTCTCTCTTTCCTTCTCTCTTCCTTTCCATTTCTGTTGTATTATTATACAATGATGTCATCAGTAAACATCATCAAGCATCAAGCTCAGTGAACTGAACTCTACAGCAAGCTAACTACATTACGAGTGACGAGTCTCTTCTTTATAGCCTCACGCTCACAGCTCACATCAAGTTTCAACTTTACGAATCACTTTGAATCAGAAAAATTACTATTATTTTTGAAGACTAGTCCTCCGTTTTTCATAACCTATTACAATCACCACAGCGTGCTAAAAACATTACAAGTCAACAAAACTAATATGAAATAGAAAGGATCGATAATTTATTTGTAATTTGTAGAACTTGAAGAATGATATATAAATAGTAAATTCTCTTTCGATTGACATAGACATAATATTTTATATTTACATCTAAATTATCTTAGAAAAGCAAGACACTTCTCGTATGTACGACGTAAATTCATTATCATTCTCATTTACTCACCTTTGGGGACGACCATGTATGATTTAGGTTTGACTAAAAACTCTGGAGGCTTCCGTTTTGACAATGCACGAGGTTCCACAATCAGTTTTGTACTCGCACGTGCTACAAATGTGTCGGACGTTATGTGATTGGTAACTGAAAATTAAATATTAAATAAATAAAATGTGAATTTTATAATTTATATTATAGTTTTGACCAAAATGGTACTACTTGCAATCAACATATTTGAAATGAATGTACAAAATAAAGAGATATTAATCACCAACCTGAGCACCAATAGCTTCCGCTATCCGCGATTGAAACATTAAAAATATGAAGTGAGCCGGAATCCATTAACATTAAATTTTTATTCCCTGTAAATAAATTGTAGAAAGAGAAATAAACATTTATTATTATCAGTTATCAGTATTGCGTATTAAGTAATACGTGGTATTTTGTAAAAATAAAGTAGAAACTTGAAATAATACTTGAGAATTGATGAATCTTCTAATGTAAATACCGAGTACAGAGTACTGTACACACTACACACTTTCTCCCTTGGGATAAAGGTCTATTTTCTAGACTTTAATGAACAAAAGCCCACATTCATGCAACCACTGAGTCAGATATTACGTGTAAATAGAGACGTATCTATTTTTATCTAATTACTATGAGAGAAGGATTCATTAATAATCGTTGAGATGTACTGATAAGCTCTTGTATGCAGTATATACAATGTTTGTGGCAAAATGGACTCCTCTGTAAATACACAATATATTATTGTATAATATATTGTTTGTGAATACTTGCCCACAAGCAAAGACAAAGATGAATAAAGAATAAAGAGGCCCAGGAATTAATTATGGAAACTACAATACTGACAGGCTACTAAATAGGTACTAGATACTAGACACTAGAGTATGACTACTGACTGCCACCGAAATTTGGGCACGGTGTAATGGATTATTAACGTAAAGCTCTACAAAATAGGAAAATATATATACAATACACATCGGATACCGGATATCCAATACATTGTACCTACATTGTAGCTTGAACTTGAGTTCATAGTGCCATTAATAAGCTCCATTAAAGTACGTTATTGTAAATACTTAAGTCTTAAGTCATACGAAGAAAGGGAGAAAGTGTGGAGAGTGTACAGTGTACACGCTCAACGTTAATGGAATCTAAATGAATAATTTTTTGATTATTTATGTATGTATGTTTGTATTTTGTATGTACTCACCTGATTCTATTTCCAAAGCTTTTCCATCTTTGTAGAATTGGACTACGGGAGATGGGTTACTGTACGGAGCTTCACATAAAATAGCTACAGTGTTTCCTTCGACGACGCGCAAAGTTGTATTTTCCCTTGGTTGAAAGGAATCCATGTGAGCGATACCGAGTAAAGCAGGTAAACTTGTCAGGGCCTCTGCTCCAAACTCCACGACACACTATATTTGGTTAGAAATTAAATAAAAAAACAAGGTTCAAATCATTAGAAGAATTCGAATATATATATTCCTTCGTCTACGTGTAAAACCCCCCTAATTATGTTTAAGCTTTAGCATTTTCACTATTCCATACTCCATTACTGCAATACACAAATAAGTCCAAAGAGTATGTTGTATGGATAATGGATACGGTAACTATTATAAAATGCAAAAATCTACAATATTAAACACATATAAAGAGAAACGATGAATAGGAATGACGCTGCTGGAAACAATTAAGAACTGGGCTACATTGTTATCATTGAAGCTCTTAAAAACATGTTCTGGTTTATATACATTATACCTACTAAACTTCTAATCAAGTATCATGCAGCTTTACTATGTCTTTATTTGGTATGGAGAAACAATAATTCAACCAGTATTATTGTCAATTGCCAATAAGGTTCTCAAATCTTGCTCAAATCAAGAAATTATAGTATGCAGTTTGCTTCTCTAATCCCAACTCTTTTCCTCTCTGATTCGTAAACAAAAAGATTCATAAGACTACCAAAGCCATGAAGTAAGTCAAATTGATAGGAGTAATAAATTTCAAAAAAGAACAATTCTCTCATTCTTCAACAACGTTTGACATTTCTTTTCATTTTATTATAAAAGTTTAATCGTATCAATAAAAAACCAAACCAATCCAGTCCTCACATGAACACTGAACATTAAACATTGCACACCTGTCGAATGTCCTACCCAAATACGACACAGATACTTGCACTTAATTCAACTGATGTAAACAAAAAAGAACCTTTAAGGTATAAAGTACATACATGCACTCACAGTTTGTAGTGTACCATATTCCAAAGACAGAGACTGAGTCAAGTATTTTACCAAAAAATCCCATGTCAGTATTACCGAATTAACATGATTTCGTCCAATAAACGTTACTTGTTACCACTCAACACATCATATCACATCATATGTACAAGATCTTTTACGATTATTGTTATGAGTGAAGATCAATACATGTAATATAATATTATGCATCATCCTCGCTATATGCCACACACACAAACACACAAGACAATCTTTGACAATCTATCCGCATGTATAATACACAAACGTATTATATCAATAAGTATCTTTCCCTAGTAAACTTTTTACTATGCAGCTACATTTTACATTGAAATGTAAATATGCAAATGCATTTTGCTTGTTCAAACATAATTCTATTTCATTTAAATTCATCCACCTACATTGTGCATGGATGCATGCATAGGCATCGACATTACATTCAAAATCAATGTACAAGGTACATCCACACATGTAATTTTTTTACTATTGGATCCAGATTGCCTCACCTCAGTCTTTCATGCAAATATTGGTAATTATTGATATCATTTAGAAAATTCATCAAGAAATCAGAAAGAGTGAGATAGAAAGAAAGAAAACGGGAGTATACATAAGCCCTAAGCTTTAATCCCTGTAGGTAATATGATGATCAAGAGCAGAGTAAAAAGTAAGAAGATTACATATTACATATTATTATGAATTAAGAGCCATGTAAACCTAATATTTGATACTTGATACCGTATGATGATGATGTCATGCATACATTTTAATTCAAAAACACTGTAAAAATCAAAGTATACAAAGTATAATTTGTGCTACCAAAGTTTTGGGTTTTATTAGTTTAATAAATCCTCGAAAACTCACCTGATATTCACCAATTTGCTTTGTGTAGCGCTCTGGATTTTTGCTGACTTTGACGATGAGGAAAGATCCGGAGATGCGGATATCGGATTCATTAGCAGGATGCAAAAATCTTCCATTCAGTTTCCATCGAACCTTTAAAAAACACAAAATAAACAAAATCCGTTAAAAATTAGAATTACTAGCACCAACATCATAATAATATCGAATAGTCGAAGAATTTTACATAAATTCTAAAGCTAGGCTTTAGACAGCTTTAAGTTTCTATTTATCATATTTCTCATGGATACAAATATTTAAAACAAATTGTCTACTGGGTTTAACCGTGATTGTACAAAACTGTCTTCCGGATTTATAGGTCAAAGCCTCAGAATTCCTACTTTTTCTATCATTGAAGACTTTTGGGTTTAAAAATAAAAATGATTTCATATTTCATGCAACTCTTGTATCTCGTATTCACCACATGTACTTTACATGTAATGTGTAGTTTACTTTTTTTCAAGTACTATGGAATCTACCGATAATTATATATCTACAAAAGTACTACATACAACATGCTACACACAGTATTATATTGTATATTGTATTGTAGTGGAAGGCCTGAATTAAGATTTTACACGCTACTTATCAAAACTCGTAAATTGTCTGTAATACATACATATTTTTCAGGAGTTTTATGTTTATCCTATGTGTGTGTTTTTTTTCAAACCAAACCAAAGACTTTTTCCTCAAACACAATTGAGACTTGAGATGTAGAATGAGCATGAAACTTCAAACTTGGGACTTGGGGGCGAAAGAATAATTTACAATTCAGTATTTACTGAGTGCTCAACACGAAAAAAAAAGGTAGTATGTACTTACTTAGTGTTATTATTGTAATCATGATTATAGTGCATTGTATTATATTTTGCAATATTTATCCATATATGCATGAAATAGGAATCGATGGTCGATGCTTGATATTCGACAAACTTTGTACAAACTACAAACCCTGTTATTTATCTGTAACTAACTAAACTTTTTTTTTTGCCCTAATAGCAGTTGCTAAAACTTTTTCACAATCCACTAGTAGCATTAGTTAGCCTCTATACTATATACTTTATACATATACACTTAACATATGCTCTGTCTACTCAGTTCTTGATTCTGGTTTTTTGCTTCATCTATAAAGATCTAATGGATGTTTTGTTACATATAACTTCTTACTAAGAGAGTACATTATACACTATGGATACATGGATGTGTTAAGGTGGGCCTACACATTTCAGATCCATGTGATTCTAGATTCTAGACCGGCTCATATATGCTGCTACTTAATTATGAACTTGTATAATATTTTGATTATAATTTCCCTAACATATTATTTACAGGGGCTACTGAGAGGTAAACAACAAACCTGGACTTGCCAAAATTCCCAAAGGGAAAAACAACAAAGAAACATGATATATTATGATAAAATATTAAATACTAATATACTTCTTCTTCTACTACTTTAATCCATTATACATGCATACATCAGTATCTACTTTATTTACTATTTACTATTTAAAAAACGTTGTGGGTTGTAAATATGAGTACTTACCATCAAATCACCAGGTACATTCGTCAAGCACTGAAATTTGAAAAAGAAACGGGGAAATTTCATTTTAGCCATCAATTTAGTGAAATATATATGGAATATGGAACTTTAATCAATAGAAAATCGAGTAATAATTAAAGACTAATGACCAAAGGACTTACCTTAAATTGAACTCTATCACCCGGCGGTGCAACAATACTACTTGGGCTTTTTGTAAAATATTTACCAATATCGGCTGTAAAACAAAAACAAATAGAGAAACATCAACTTTTAGAATTGTAGTTTACAAGTTTAACAATAAATAATAATATTCACGATTCTGATAATTACTCACAAATATATAAATACATATATGCACACATGAAACTCGCAAACACTTGATTTAAGATTTAGCATGATGTGCATAATACATAATACACAATATTATGCATCGGTAATGCAACAATAACGAGAACGAGTTTCATTCCGAATAAGAATCGGCTCTTTTACACACACATAGATAGAATTTTGCCTGTGGAACTTTTACGCGCCTCCTAACACCATATACTTAACTATTGAATATTGAAGTATGATCTTGATCAACTTTACCATGGTTAATTTCAATAGCTTTCAACTTACAACCGCACACAAAGAGCTATCATGATCATTACTTATTACTTGTTACTTATTGCTATATGATATATTAAAAAAAAGTTTTAAATCACAATACGCTTCAAGTACGACGTACGACCCACGTATAATTTATAGATAACCTACACCGTATAACATAACATGCAAATCTTTTAAGAATGACTCGATACTCGATCCTTGATAGTCGATAAACCCTGCAAAAAGTTAGAAAAAGCTATACCATGCCATACTCAACATTAGGACCCAATTCCCAATTTTCTCTTTGTGTAAAGTATGACGTAGTCTGTGCCAATTCTTAATCTATGTTTTTCTTGTATCAAAGCTCAAAGACTGCTTAAAAGTAATGTGCATGTGTCTCAAGTCTCAAGTCTGAATATATACCAATAATGAATAATCATAATTATACGTTGAACATTTCCTACACACTACACACTAGACACATACATACAAGTTTTTCATAGCTAATAATCCATGATCCTGTCACTCGCACTCGTTAATTTTAATTAGTCCATCCAATTTTCCCTTACACCCTCAACATAAACCGTGTTGACTACCAGAAGGCAAAAGTAAGTATATGAGAAAAAAAATATGGCATCATAAATTATCATTGTGACTTAACATTTCCTTTCTTCACTGCCTGTTGCCTGTATTTCATGAAGATGGTTCAGGGGAGGAGGATGATGATTAAAAAATCTTTCAACTTTTTCCAAGTACCAAGTACTAATAACAAGGAATAAGGAATAACTAACAAGTTCAAGAAAAGGACAAAGCACAGTAAAATTGTCACATCCGTAATCCGTATCAATAGTACGAAATACTAATACCAAATACCAAATCATATGTGTGTGTGTTTGAGGTTTGAGTATGTGAATTGTGTATGTATCATGCAGATACTTGATACATATATGCTCTATGCTCCTCCACGTTCTCTCGTCTTCCTTTTCGTTTCCTCCAAATGTTCCATCTGCTCAAAATCCTCGTTGAAAACGGGAAAAATTGTCACAGTTGTCCTTATATGTGTATCAATGGTACTGCTTATTCTGAAAGTTTAGGTTGAAAACCTCGAATCCCAAATCAATAGCATAACACTCATTTCCGAATTCCAATGTATGTATACATTGTACATTGTAAAATGTACACAGTACACATCATAAGTATTTGAATTTTCTTGGAGAAATTTTATCTCTTAACATTTAACAGAGGCTTATACATATACTTAAGAGAAAAGTCTCATTCGAATTCATTCATGCTTGCTTCCAGTCAGACCCTTGTTTTTCAACCATATGTTTGTTTGTTGCCTTTGTAAAGCCTCACACTCTCACTCATAGTCATAGTCATATGTCACGATATTATGTACTATGTGTATTTTGAAAAAGACGTGTGTGCAACAATATTATGCGTCATGTCAGAATGATGTAAAAACAAAACAAGAAAAATAGGCACATAAATATTACACACACTGACAACAGAGAACATGGTCAAAAAATATTATCATTGAATAATAATAATAATAATAATAACAGAAACTATAACTATTCCAATTATATGGATTTATGTTAGAAAAATATGTAATAGATTTCCGTTTTCTATCAAATATCATTTATGGCGGAAACATGGTCTTTTGTTCCTCTAGAAAAGTAAACGTTTCTCCGCTATAAAAAATTATGATTTTAGAACCTAGCATCTAGAATCTAATAAAATATAAGGTTACACTTTAAATATTAAATATTTAAGAATGCAGAGCAACCATTAAACAATGCAAAATAAAGAATATAAGGAGAAGCCCTTTTGAAGTTCCGATAACGAAATATTAAGAACGGCGGCTTATGGACAGTCAAAGAAAATTGCTCCATTTCCTTTATGATATAAAATTCTTATACATAATTCTTACAGACTTACAATTTATGTATTATATAAGATAGGAGCGAAATGGTGAGGAAAGTTGCAGAATTGATAACACAAACAAGACGCTTCACCGTTCATCGTTTACTACAGATATCTGTATTCAGTATTCACCGCGAACTGTGAACCCTTAACAAGTCATCTCATAAATTTGTTTCTAAAACAATTGTTTAATCTACACCGGAAACATCAAATAATTTAACACCTGACTATGATAACCGTCTTTATTTCATCACATTTAAATAAATAAATGACTAAATAAATAAAGAGATATCAACAACTGTGGTAATCTGTTCCAAGTGAGTGTAATTAGTGTGGCAGACCAGACGTCAAAACAACCATTAAAAAACACAAAAGCAATGAAATTTATTCCACTAAATTACTCAGACCTCAAACCTCAAACCCATTGGATTGACCGATAACCAACTCACTAAAAAGTACTAAAAAATACAATATAAACAAGAGCAAACCGTGAACATTTACATTTGTATTTTGTATGAAGCATGAAAGGATAATAACAAGAGCGTAGTTTTTTTTCTGAAATTCCATCCGTCTACATTACATTACTTTACTCCATTATTACGAACTCCTGCGATTAATTGATACAAGATTTATACACTGGTAACTGGTAGTCAAAGTAAACAAAAAAGTAACATGCGACATGTTTTTCTTTCAATATGTAAACATTGCACATTAAACATCAAGCTCCAGTGCTGCTCATTCATATAAGATAAATGACATGAATTTGGTAAATTCAACGTTACGCTTAATTGGCATCACATCTCGATGACAAAAAAATCAGTCTTACAACTTGAAACTTGAAACAAACAAAAAGAAACCTCCCTTTTCCCTTACAGAACCTGGAATTAATGACACAAATCAATTCTTCACCAATGTCCAATGTCAACTTTGAATAACTAAACTACTTGACATTTGATATTGACTCAAAAAGCAAAGGAAATTCTTACAAATTTGAATCCTATTAACGACATAAATCTATGAATATAATATACAAAAAAATACAACTTATATGTACAACGAACAGTATACTTTATATTTCGGCATTTCTTTGCGTAACAGTACAAATCAATTCTGATTATCAAAACATTTTACATTTTACAGCGTATGTAAGTTTATTCAAGTTCTACAGTTTTCTTTGTCTATTACTGTAAAATCTAAACACGAGAGACATGTGCAGCAGCAAAAGTTTTATCAAGAATAAAAGTAAAACTAAAGAGTGAAAACCTATAATATTATATTATATATTACATGTAATCGCCAAATCAGTGTACAAGTCATTTGTATGATGAATACTGGATACTGAATACTGAATACACAAATATAATACGCATCAAATATTTATACTAAATACTAATAAAAAATAAAAGTACATAGATATTTTGTACATAAATGCACGCATCCGCATCATCATACCAAAGTCATATAAAAGGTATAAAAAATAATCATAAACTAAGATCAGACGCATAAAACTCAATATACAAATTACAAACGAATCCCTCTGATGTCTAATGTCTAATGTATAATGTCTAACGTCTGATGTATGCCTTCTCAATTTATGAACATTCTCATACTCATATAAATGTTAGGTTAAGCAAGCAAACCATAATTGACAATCGAGAATCAAGAATCGAGTCCTCGTCTTGTAATTCCTTATCATATGAAGACAGACATGTGTAGATACAAGCCATGTATACATTATACATAATACATACATCATACAACATACATCATGTTATGTTATGTTTCCACGTACAGAATTATGCATAAAGGTACCTCTACTTCCATGCTGTGTGTAGTTACTAGTTACTTCCTTCACTCACTAACTCTTTCAATAGTTCAGTCCGTATTTCATATTTCTTCGTATTTGTATACTTCGTGATTTAAGAACAAGCAACGGTCACAATTTCAAACCAATAAAAACATGGATATAATGTACACGGATAACTATATCCATATTCTATATCTATATTATTCTATGTATATGTCTACAGTCTACAGTCTACACTCTCCATCCTTTATACGAGTAACACTGGCTACACTAGATTTTCATGTGAACGTGAATTCAAAACACACTCAGATATATAAATTCAAGTTGAAGCTCAAGTTCAAGAACAGTGGAGAGCGAAAGAAAGAGAGAGAGAGAATCCAATGACTTTTTTTTGTCTGTGTCTACATGTCTATTTGATTCATAATCTGGATAAAATCATGCACATGTTTTTTCCACCTGTACACTGTACACTCTGTACATATTGTAGGTATTACAACAAAATCTACAAAACACGTCATTGTCACGGAATTTAAACCAAATAAATGACGGCTCATCCTTATATACACACACATACACACACCGAATGAGAATAACATGGGATGGAAATGCATTACATTATGCATTCGACCATGGCAATCATTCCAATCATCAAAACTTCAAAACTAACAAAAAAATATATCAATGAGCGGTTTTTGATATTTGAGTTTTGAGAATCCTAACTTGTGTCATGATGATTTTACGATACACAGTACACAGATAACAGATATTATGAGCGTGCACAATGAATAATATATTACATATTATATTTTATTTTGTCGTATAGAATATATTCGTACAAGTGCGTTACAAATCTGCATGTGCATTTAGAAATGGGGAAAGGTGCACATGAAAAATGAAAAAGGGCTTTCATTGTGCAAATCACAAATAAGTAATTTTATGGTGAAAGATGATAGAAAAAAAGCTCAAAGCTCAAAATATTTTGGTTTAGAAGAGACCAGAGAAAACAAGACGGAAATGAAAAGTGTCAAAGATGAAAAATAACTCTTGACTCTTGACATGTTAGTAAAACTATAAAAAAAATATGGACAAAATCCCTTTTACTTTCCGATTTCCGACCATTTCACATCATATTATATTACTGTATTCATAAAAAAATAAACTAAAAGCCGAAATCCAAAATACCATGCAAAAATGTGGTTACAGTTTGTACACAGTTTTCAGTGTATAATGTACAGTATACATAATGGGTACATTAAGTCAAAACGGTAATAAAAGATTAAACGGCATGACTTCAACTAGGTAAAAGATGAATTGAAAGAGCTGTCGTGTTCGTTTTATTTTCATCATTCATGAATTTCATGCACATACTTTTGTTATGTAGCACATGCACACATACACATTCTATGTATAATATTATACAAATGCATACAAAACACAAACACATTTGTACAATCATGCTTCAAAAATCTTCCTTCACCTCTTCTTGTTCTTTTACTTCTACTTCTTTTTCAGAGATTAAATCACCGGATGCAGAATACAGAGTACACGTAGATACATGTGTGTACCTATTATAACTAGAGAGAAATTCCAGAGTCAAGTTTCTTTCTTAATGTATGTAATAATATAACAGGTACTTACACCTCATTCGAAAGGCATAATTCATCCATCCAATAGAATATTCTCCCTCTCTCGTTCTCTTACTTACTCCCGAGGTACTTTTTCCAACGTATAACAAAACAAAACTAAACTAATGTGACGAGGAAAAGTTCACAATCAGCTTGTATACATATTAAAATTGCATTCCTTCCTTCTTTCTTTCTTTTTTTTACTTGTACAATGTAAACTGTACAGCGTACACTGTACACTGCATATTACATACTAAATACCACAAAGTGTTCAATGGATAATGGATAATCATGAAACGGACAAGAAAATATATGCAAATAGTAGATTTTTGAGGCGTGATATGCCTACAGTCTAAAATCTACAATTTACAAGTTTATACAGTACAGTAGTAGCCTTTCTCAGATTAACACCACTCTTATATTTACATATACACATACTTAATATACAGGCTCAAAGATTTTCCCTTCAAGTGAGAATTTCAAGACAGCCGACATTATTATTATTATTTGTACTCTGATTCTCTTTTCTCGAGGTTCTTAACAAAATTATTATGGCTTAGTTATGTACTGTAAAATTGTAAAAGATGTACAATGTACAATCTAGATTCTAGATATATACAGAATACAGTGTATAGATAGATATGACTCGTTCTTAATTCCTACCTCTTAAATTTTCAGTTTTTTTTCTATGCATATTAAATATTACACATTTAAAATCCTAATTTCAAAATCTCAACGCAAATAACATCATTAATTATGCAACAGAGAGGTGGAATCAGGTTGCTGGCCAGACACTAGACATTAGATGTTAGGCTCACATACATGATACATGATATAAAAGGTAGCAGTGGAATTCATAGAGGGATTTGGAAAAAAAATACAATTAATCAGACAGCTTAAGCTGTTCTCATGCTCATTCCATTATGTGTTATGTTGGATTCTTTCTGGATTCTACTGTACATACATCTTTACACTTTACGTACAGTATAATCCTGATGAGAATGAATACAAAAAAAAACAGAAAACACAAAACTATGGACCATGGTTTATGTATTTGAGTTACAAAAGATAAAAGATACAAACAAACAAAAAATCTTGCTCATTCATTCCGTCACAAATAAGACATGAGCTCCATCATATATTATTATTATTATATTACGCATATATATGTGTGTATTTTATTTTTGATACTTTTTATGTATTACAATTAGACTAATACGCTAGACTCTATCTGCTATCTACTATCTATGTATCTAGATTCTTGAATATACAAGAAAAAAAAAGAAGCTTCTTACTGATTACCCAGAAAAAAAACAGAGGTAAAAACTGGTCTTAAAAATTCAATTCAATATTTCACTTTTGCACACAATACACAATACACCAATGTAGTCTAATCCAGTCTTCTTTATTCTACACTACTGTAGACTGTAGACTCTAGGACTTTGTTTTCACAATACACAATACAAATGAAGTACTGAAAGGTTTCATTCATTAAAGAGTGAAAAAAATACTGGAGAAAAATGTCTGCTTGGTCGTATTTATTTCCCTAGTACATTGTACAATGTACAACGTCTACGCCCGCAATTTACTTATTTATAATCAACAAATCTCCACATGTCCAAACTCTCCAAACTCTAAACATTTCACTATTGTAAATTTTGAACGTCTCTGGAAATCACCTAAAATCTACACTAGGAGAAAGACAAGAAAATTTACACTGTTGATAGTTGATAAAATACTCCCAGTTCCCAATTCTGAGTCTAGTGTCTAATGGTGACAAAGGAAAGGAAATAACAAGATTGAGTGTAATTCCAACATTTCTTTTATCAACAAAGACTTTGACCTGTCGATTTCCCCCAACTTACTAAACTTTAATTCGACATACCAGACGACATACGACATTGGATTTGGTTACATTTGGTATTTTGTATTTTGTGAAATGTGATGTGCATAAATAAAATGTTATTTAAGGAGTTGATGATACTTTTGTGGTGTTGTTGAAGGGCTAATAAGTTTTTATAAACCATTTAGTAGATAATAAATGAAGGATGAACGTATTTACGTTGTACCTTTCAACTTTCAACTAACGACAACAATTTACAGTATTGACTTGAATTACACCTTACACCGTACAACCGTAAACCGTTGCTATAACTTTAATGTCCAATCTTCAATGGTACTGGGTACTGGATCCTCAAAAGAAAGAAGGAAACATTAATTTCACGTGAAGGGCGTTTACTCCTAAACGTTTTTTTTTCTTTTTTTACGTACACAGAAAAATAAGGATGAAGAAGGACAAGAAGACGGCTGATGGTGCTTTGCATTTTAAATTCTAAATCCTAAATCAAAGTACTTTTCATCTTATGTCAGATTCTATTTTAATCAATCTTTTATTTTCAATGTTTTCTTTTATCCAGTATCAAAGCATCCAGCATTCAAAAACTGAGGCTGAGTACATTTTTTATAGTTATCAGTACCATAATTTCTAATGTATTATCAGAAACTTATATTGACAGGCATGTCCTTGTAATATTAAAAAGTTGGAATAATAACACACGAAATGAATATAATATTCTTTATAGTTTATAGTGTAGTTCATTTTCATATAGACAGTTTTTTTGTCTGTATCCAAAACTGAAGTCAAAAATCAAAAATACATACATGTACATAATACGGAGACACACGCAAGTTTAATTATTATCAATAGAACGAATGAGTTTTCGGAGCATGCGAGAAATTTATATGGGTAAATCTACACACGATCACTCTTCCACTCTTCCAAGAAAGGAAAGGAGAACCGAGATCATATTAAGCCTTGTACTGTTTTACAGACGAAATTAATACTGTAATATTAATATTGTCTCCCTCCTACATATACGTATCAACTATCAACAAGCAGCATGTTGTGTGTAAAAAAAAGTATTATCATACCCCTTACAAAGATTCTTACACCTTTAGTTTTATCTTTCGACTGCAGAGTACAGAGACTCCAGACTCCAGACACTGCAGACTGCAGGTAAAAATTGGGAAACGGTGACAAAAAATATGGCTATAAGATTTCTCTGTGCTTCTTCAAGCAATTCAAATTTCAAATGGATAAAAAAAAGGAACCACCAAAGATGCATAAATAAAAGAGTGTATCAAATGGCGTTTCCGATTGATTGGTCAATGCTACCATAAAATTTCATTCCTTTTTACTGTTTACTCCTCTTCTAAATTTAGACTTGTCTACAGTTCTACAGCCAAAAGCTTGAGTTTTGAATGGCATTTAAGCATATAAATGTTCCTTTAGACTGTAAATAATAGTCAAATTCATGTGTATTATATAAGAACATTTAATTGAAATGCAAAAATAGCTATTATCATTATTATTGGAATTGAAATCGAAATTAATAGCCACACAGTAAGGATATTTGAAATAAGACAAAGGAAATCGATCAGCAATTATAAACAATGCCTTTTGATTTTTGATCTTTTAAATTAAGGATCTGAGACCATGATTTTTTTTTACATTTACCTGGAAAAGAATTTTGATTCAACTTATCTAAATTCTAAATGATATGCGTATTTATTTTGTATTTCACATGTGTTGTGTTTTTTAAAATATCTTGTTGAATTTCGAAACCATTTGCTTTTGCTTTTAAAAGAAGCTTAAAAATATAATCATGTGGAGTGTTTGTAGTTTGTAGAAACACCGACTTGAGATTGGAGACTTGAGACTACTACTACTACTACTACTTGAAGATTCCTTTGAGAGAAATACATGACAAGATTTTAATCGAAAAACAAGAGCACGATCATCTCGACGAATGTATGTATCTTATTCTCAATCTTCCTTCTTTCCTCTGTCGTCTCCTTCATTTGGAACGGGAAAGTAAAACTAACCAGCGACACTTACTTACTATTTACCATTTACCATACCAAGTAAGATCACGCATTCATACCTGATACCAGTATCTAATATCTAGTATCTAGTACCAGTACAAAAGTGAGTAAGCTTTTTTTTACATGTACAATGTACACGGCACTGGAGATGGGAGATGTGAAATGAGAAGACAGTCGACTCAAGTCTCAAGTCCTTTTTGGAGAGGCGACTTATGTACACAAATACTTTCAAAGGGTTCAGACTTTTGACTTGAATCGACTGCGATAGTGACACAAGATATCCTTAAAAATGGTCCCAAGACAACAAAAAAAAAACCTCCTGGTAATTGGCTAGTGTGCCTTCTATCTCTATCTCTTTTACCTCTTTGAACTTACAGCTCAAGCACTAGCACCAGTAGAAGAACAAGAAGTAGTAGTATCTATTCCTCGAGCTAACTGGTAACTAGTAACTAGGCATCACCTACAATCCATTATTATTAGCTTAACTAAAGGGATTGTACACATGCATAACATGAGGATTGTATGTGCGTGCAGATCAAAATTCAGAAGACTGTGTACACTTGGACATAAATCTTCAAAACTAATACAGATGATAGTAATAATTTATTTATTTATGCATGTATGCATAATACTTGACTGTTTCAAGTTTACCGTTTACCCAAACCAAACGTATCTATCTCCATACAATCTACAAAGATCTCAGATTGCACGCCTCAGCTTTCTGTTTCTTTCCCTCTTCAAGTAAAAAAAAAAATGTATTATAATTTATAATGTGTATAGCCACTCCATTTGTCCTAATGCTATCAAATATCAAATGTCGACAGTCGATAGTTTCAATTTTAATAATCTTTTAAGCAGACCATCTCTAATATCTGTGATATTCAATCAACTGAATCAAGAATCAACTAAAGTAGTCTACATACATTAATCCTTTTGAACGTTGAACACATTTAATTCAAAACTCAGACTCGCAAAGAGAAAAGCGAGAAGAACAAGAGAATTTTTTTGTCTTAAAATTCTTTAAAATGAAGATGACACTCACTCTGTCCTCTGTCACTCTTACTGTTCAGACTCCTTTTTTCTAAAATAAAAACGACCTTTTTTTTTATCAAATATTCATATACATATCTGATGTCTGATGGATACTGTAAAAAATGTGTTTCAAGAATTTGTTATGTTATTTCAATACTTTGTTTCATGTCCAATGTACACCGTCAGTTTTGTCTTTTGTCTCAACAGTTTTTTTTCTTGGATTTGTACAACATTTACCTTTTATCCTCTGTCTACTGTCTACTATCTACAAATATCTATGCTGTTTCTGCTGCTGTTGTTGTTCTCGTCGTTTTGTTAACACAAATGATGTAAAGATACTTAAAGTTTCCATTTTTATCTCATACTTGATGTCCTCTAGACTCTGTACTCTTTACATAGCAATATACAAAATGTTCTAGGGGTAAATATTTTCACCCAGTGCATTTAAAAATTTCCTGTCCTCAACACTGTACACATCTTTAGCTTGTCGCCGTATAGTTAATTGGATTTGAGATGAACGATAAGAATGATTTCCAGTAACCTGATAATTTTTAAAAAGTAGTTTTCATTATAAAGGTGAACTTCACTCCAACACATCATCATCACTATCATTGCATGAATGATAAAATATTCATATTTTCTCCTCTTGTCCATCCACATCATATAAATAAACTGATAAGATAAATAATGTATAAACGGTAGTTGTAGTTTATTATTCTTCTTCCAACTCCATGCTAACAAAGTAAGTAAAACAAGTCGTAGAAGAAGTCGTATAACGTTGACAAATTTTCAGCACAAAAAAATTATTTCTTGATGATACTTTCATTGTTTCACTCTAAAATCTAATGCTTTAATATTGATATTTGTTTTTGGATTTTTGATGCACAGAAGTCTAAAGTCTAAAGTACAATTTAATTTACATTTTTGATATAACCCCTTATTTTTTCTAAGTTTTTCAAGATGCGACAACTTGAAGTGTATAATGTCTTTGTATAATATATAATATTCTACCTGCAGCACTATCTAACATGATGTATGTTGTATGTACAATAGACCTCTTCATTTTTTCAAAATTGTTGAAAATCCGAAATGCGAACCCCTCAAATCGTTCCTTTTGGTCTTTAGTACAACCTCTAAAAAAATCAGCTAATTAAAGTTAGGTTTAGAGGTCGCC
>JABASP010001754.1:0-25791 GCA_019776565.1 Sminthurinus signatus | reverse complement strand
ATATTATTTCGTCCCCAAAATATTTTTATGGTGTGAGTATGTAAAAAATATATATAATTTATATATATTATTTCGTCCCCAAAATATTTTTATGGTGTGAGTATGTAAAAAAATATTTATTATTTATGTATATTATTTCGTCCCCAAAATATTTTTATGGTGTGAGTATGTAAAAAATGTATATAATTTATATATATTATTTCGTCCCCAAAATATTTTGATCGTGTGAGTATAGCGTCCCCAAAAAAGGCCATGTTCTTTATTAGGGAGCGGGGCCTGACGGCCCCGCTCAATAAAATATATATAAAAATGAAAATGTATAAAATACTGTAAAACTTTTCACTCTCCCTTTTTTTGCATACAGAATAATATTTATATAATGTTTAAGCCTATAAAAAATATCCTCAATCAAATGTGCAAGCAATTATTATGTAAATAATATGTAGTATAAAATATATATGAGAAGCGTTTTAAGTAATGTCAAGGCGAAACAATCAGCAGTTGTACATTTCATAAAACGCTTCGGATATATTATATTATTATGTTATAGCTCTCAGTATTTACAAAATAGTAAATATGAGTTGAATCCTACAAAACAAAACAAAATAAAACATATGTTGAAAATGAAATCATCCAGTAACGAGCAAGCATATTTTATATTAGCCGGAAATTGCTGTCTTTTTGATTCTTGTAAATAAATTCAAATGTTATGAATAATCATAATAACTTTTGTTATGATATAGTAGTTTCAGTTTTGATCACTTAATAATAATATAAACTCTGTTTTTTGTATTACAGGTTTAATTTTATAAGTATGAGTGTATGCTGCAGCAGTTTAATCACATATAAGTATTATATAACTGTTGGCTTTTCTCGATTACTGTTTTGTTTAGCCAGTGATATAATATATCTATTTATCTAAATTTTAATATATTATTATATGTTTTGTGTGTTCAAGTCAAAAACTCTGAAATTTTCAAATTCATGTAGTTTATATTATTGTAAAGATTATTATTATTATTATTATTCGCTTAATTTTTGTTTGGTAAATGTTCTCTACGCTCTCTGGACGAGCAATGAAAAATATTTTTTTTCAATACAATAATAATAATGATTACAGCCAGATTTTGGGAAACTAAAAATTACATTCTTCGGACAAAATAAGAGGAAGCACATAATTTCTTTGAATGCGTTTAATGTATATATATTTAGGTAAAATAAAATGATATACTATAGAGAGAAAAAAGTCCATTTCTGTAATCATATAATATAAATATATTTATCAAGCTGCAGTAGAAAAACAACTACTTAAACTTGACAATCTCTCATACAGAGTATTTATTTTTATCCTAAACTAAATATATTATATTATATACATAATAAAAAATATTATGTATATAGTGACGATACGATATTATATATATACGTATTATACTAAAATGTTTTGAAGACATTAAAGAATACGATGACAAAGAGAAATTCGAGAGCAAACAACAAAACAACTGCAATTAGCTCAAACGTCAAAAAATCATGATCAAACCTACAGCTAAACATTCTAGTATATTTTGCTAGTGACATTTCCCCCTTATTTGTAAAGAACAACAAAAAAAACATAAAAAAGAATAAAACTGCATGATGAATAAAAATCCATAAACCAAACTAAATATGGATATACATAATAAAGAAAGCTTACTATAATTGTGCATTACTTGAAAAATACAGTTACTCAATTTAAAAGGATACTATACCTTTTTTCCTGGCTTGTATATTTGTAATTTGTAGAAAAATTTATTAGCTAGTACACATATCTATGTTTTTAGTCTTTCTGTAGTGCACAAAACTTGGCTTAATTTGAAAAGTATATAACAAAATGTTGTTTATCCACACTTTCATTCAAGATATATTATTAAATCTCTCTAAATTTTTTAATTTTATACTTCAACATATTCTGAGATTTAATATATTATAAAAATTCGGAATTCTATAGAGAATCTCTGCAGTAACAAAAAGAAAGAAAGGGACCACTGAATATTCAATTGACTAAATAATATAAAATACACATAATATTTAGAGGTCGTAATGTTTTGGCTGATGTGAAAGTCATTATTCCTTTCCCTTTTCACTACCTGTAACATAAACCTAAGCCTTTTTTTAAAAAAGTAAATATTCTGTTGTTCAATGGCACTAAAGTTCAACTGTATATTGTTGATCTGATCATGACAAACATGCAAACGTATTTACATCATCAATAAGAATATATGTATAATATAATTACACATGATTGATGTATACATACAACGACGTTGTAAATACTTTTCACTTTTTTAAATACATATTATTATACTATAATATGTTGTACTATTATGTGCTGTGGGGAAATAAAACTATTGGGGAAACGGGGGGTGAAAGAAAGCACCAGAACTACTACTTGTATAATATATATAATATATATAAGAGTTATATATAGTCAAACACAACATCACGAAACATCAAACACCATTTGCATTTGAACAAACTAAATACTAGAATAATATTTAATATTACTGTTTCTTGACGTATATATATAATGCATTGCATTGATATATTGTATGAGATCATAATAATATAGCTACAACAACATCATACTAATAAATATATAATAATATAATTTAATGCATACCTTCCTAATTTACTAGCACTGCTATATATATATATATATTATTATATGAAACACATTATGCTCTTAAACTGTATGAAATGGAAATATGTATGCGAGCAAAATAATCAGAGCAAATGGAAACAAAAAAAGGTTCACCGTTCGCATTGACGAAGTGTCCAGCTTGCAATTATCCATAGAGAAACCATGAAAACTAATAGCACCGTCCCAGGACATATGGTCATAAGCGTTTTCAAAACGAATCTAAAAATTAATATAAATACAGGATATAAATAACAAATAACCTTTCTTATTTCATTTTAAGCTTTTGTTCATATAAATAAAAGCATTCAACATTCATTGATTACTTTGTTGTTTTTAAAAAAAAAACAGACCTAGTATTGAAATTAATGCGGTTAAGAGCTCCGATACTCCTGGATGAAGCATCTGTGAAGAGCTTTGAGTGTAGAAGCATCACACGACATATCAAGTAAAGACGAAGAAACATTGGCAGACTTAATGCAACATCGATCGGCACCTCCTAAAAACAAATAATAATAAAAAAAACAACTCCGTTAGCGAATGAGATTCAAAATATTTGCATTATGATGAATTTTTAATAATAATAATAATGGTTATGAATAAGCTGTAAGCTTACTTTAGTTAAAATGTCGCCTGCATGATTTGCAACTTTGGTCGTCCAAACAAAATTGTATTTACCAGGCACAGGGTGGATCGAACAGATTGCTATCAAAAAAAAATTACAAATTAATTAATAACTTACATCATTATTATAAATAACAATCAAAAATAAAGTATTCCACGATATAAAATAGCTTTCTCAATATTTATCCAATAATAATTAAAAATAAATACATAATAAATTCCATATAAATCTATAATTCTCAATTTTTCTTACCTAACTCCATCATTATTTGAGCCATACGAGGCCAAGTCATTGCTATCCTCCAATCATCCGCACAATTGTCTATCATAAATAGCTATAGAAAATACAAATGAAAATACATGATTACATCATTCAATGCTACACAATACAAAAATCCGTCAACCATTTTATATTATTATTATTTAAAACATTGCCAAAAAAGTAATCCAGATACTCTCCCACATAACCTTAAAAGCCGTCACTGTACCAAAAGTTTAATATAACTATTTCTTTTTTCATGTTTATGTTTGATGATTGTCGACTGATGACATGTGACTTGTGACTCACTTTTGACAAACACTAAATACGACTAAAACTTGTTTTTTATATCTTCTGGAGAAAAAAGTACAAAAGTAACTCTTAAACCGTAAACTGTAATGTAGTATAATTAACTTTTTGAAGCACATTTTAATGATGATTTGATATAAAGTTTGTACAGGAATAAAATTAAAAACAAAATGAAACAGCTTTTTCCAAAAAAAAATCCAAGACTAAAAAAACTCCATGATTTTGAAACTGCCGCTTCATTGAGTAAAACGTTACTCAATTAATTATTATCATTTAATTGTGGTGATCCTCTTTAAATTATTTTTAACTGCCTTAGTAATGTAAACGGTTGAATGATAAATAACGGACTAAAATTTCATACTTTAAAAAGAGAAAATAAATTATACATCTTTTGAGTCATTCAGAGTCTAGATCAGAGATCAGAGAACAAAAAAAATCCTAAAATCTTGATTAGTCGTTCCATTCAATTTTTTGAAACTGTAATTTTGTCTTTTTTTTTGCTTGACTATAGTGGAACAAATTACTAGTTTCTAAACTGATTGTGAGGGCTTCAATAAAAAAAAGAAAAATGAAGTTGTTCATGTGCCTTTTGTGACCATGATAAATTACACAAAGAAAAGCTAGTGCAGAAGTCTATAATAAATTGGGTATCGGAACTCTCTCTTTTTTACTTGGTTTTTTTTTCTCAGAGTCTACTTTTCTCTTGCTCATTTTAATTTTTTTGCCCAATTCCAAAAAATTCCCATTTATGTACTTTTCAATGGGGAAGAATCCACATTTAAGACACATGACCATCAATCTAAAAAAAATTTATTCACTCTTCAATCTTCTCGTTCCATTCAAAGTATTTTAACATCTCCCCAGCTTTTACTTACTTTTGGCCTGAAAGAATATTTCACATATAAGTAACAGAATCTACATTATGCATACATTTTATACATAAGTCTTTGTGCTCTTTGTAGACGAGAAATCAGAAGTTAGAAATCAGCCATATGAATAACAAAACACTTTAGAATTGATTTGACATGAAAAAAGAACTACTTTCAATTTTTCTGGTCTAGCCGATTCCTTTCACATGTTAAATTTGTGACCATGTATAATATTCATTTACAATTTACAATACGAAACCCCAGTGATACAATTCCCATGTAAAAGTTTTTCATTTTCCCTTTGTGCAGACACGTTGTAGATTTTGTATGTGTTTTGTCATGTACATAATGTATAATATGTAAAGTGTAATGTATTGCACCAGACAGACTACAGACTACGCAGTGTCTAATATCCACAAAAGTTTCCCAAATTAATCAATCCTGTATCTTGTATTTCAGTTGTAATTTATCATTTGGGTTTTGGGTATTTGGTATTCCAGTTTGTGAGTTTGTGAGTGTGTGAATGAAAGGGCCGAGTAAATGTGAAATGTGGTAAAATTATTAATGGGTTGATTGTTAATGACAGAGTGAGGGAGACAGTATAAATTAGCTTTGTGTTTGTCCTGTATTCTGCATTCTGCATTCTACAAGGAGGAATTTGGGAGGAGTGGAAGAAAGAAGGAGAGGGAAAGAAAGAGGAAATATGAGACGATACATTATTCAATGAATATTATGGCTTTCGTCATACTCCTTGATGCCACTTGAGATTTTCGACGCATTTCAGTTTTCACTCCTCCGGCTTTTATGCTTCTACTTTCTACTTGAAATGGAGTCTAATAATAATACAGTGTGGAGTTGTGCTAACAAGAAACCAGAAGGACGAATGTCCTATCCGCTTTTCTCCCTTCTCTCTTCCCTTTTCTCCATTTTGACATTTCATACATAAATGCATAAATATACCTTGGCACTCTCTACTCTTTTCAATGTGCTGGCTGTAACTATACACACTGTAACTAGTAACCACGTCACACCACATAAAAAGAAACCTCTACATTCTACATTCTTTATTATGTACAATCGTACTATTTAACTCACTGGAACAATGCAGACTGCAGACTGTGTAATCAATAGGTAACTATTTGGGTTCTTCCGTTTTGTTTCAAAGTTGAAAAGAACAATTAATTTCCAGACTACGAGACTGTCTCATTCATTCTTTCTTTTATTTCTTCCTTCTTTCTTTCTCGTCGCACCCTGCTGAAGTGTAAGTAAAAGGGAGGAGGAGGAGGAGGAGGTGGGAGATTAGATACTATGGTTTCTAATGGCATTTGGTACAAAGCGCGGAGCAGACATAAAATAGTCACCAACATATCTTATGTTTTATGTTTTATGTATTCACTATTCACCGTTGAGCACCAGTTTCTTGGTCTTTGGACGTGTCATATCTAATATCTACACTCTGCACTACATTGAACATTGAACAATGGCGAACATTCGTGAAGGAACTTATACGAAATAAGAAAATGGTCTATACTATAAATATGAATATAAATATGAACATGAACATTTGAACAAGAGTATAAATTCCTTCATGTAGGAAAATCCCACTTGATAAGGAAATTGATAAGTATAATCAGTAGAATAGATAATAGTATTTATTCATGATGTAATACATGCATATTTAAAATCCCAGCGTCCATTTTCTTGGCCTTTATGAAACTGATCCTGACATGATACCAACTTTGGTTCCCTTTCTCCTTTCTCCTTCCTTCATAACTCTTTAATACTGACTGGAACATGATATTAATTTTAATATTAATATCTAAACTATCTTTGTACATTGTACACTTTATGTTGAGCGTTGAGCGAATAGAAGAAAGAAGAACTGTATACCTTTCTTCATTCTATACATCTACTTTTACTCCATGTTCTGTCTGTTTAATAGGATGATGACGAGGGCAATGGCGATGGCTGTGCATAACTACTGTACATTGTACATGTATAATGCATAAGAATGGAGAATGGAGAAACCTGGAAACTTTTATTTAATAATACGTCTCTTTGGTACATTGGTTAGCTAAATTGAGTGGAACATTGACATTTTCATAAGGTTCAGCCACACTGTGAATTGTGAATTATGCTCCAAAAACCCTAGCCAAAAGGTGCTATTTCACGCACTTCCCACACACTAATATTTTTACATGTGCCCTCCATTCTCCATCCTCCATTTTCAATCACCATCTTCCACTCTACTTTTTCTGCAGAATGTAGAATGTAGAATCTAGAATGCATCTGTTTTTATCTTGTTTAATAATGTGGATATCCCGAGATAAACACCAAGATTACAGATCCCGGCTCCAGATACATTAATAACTTTACGGGATCTCCCTCCAAACTACAAACTCCAAACTCCGAACTCTGATTTTTAATCTGGTCTCTCTGTTACTGTGTTGCACCGCAGGTCCGCGGTCCGTCCGACATTCCGTAGTAAGTAACTGGATAAAATAGTCAGCACACTCATGGAAAGAACAGAACAGAAGAGAGAGAGAGTACAAAAATTGGCAAGAGGTTTTCCCATCTTTTCTCTCATTCTCATTCCCATAACTCTCCTTAAATACTTTCTGTGAACGTTATGTACAATGTACAAGTTGAGGAGTGGAGAAAAGTCCCGTGCAGTAGAAATTGTACGGTGTACAGTGAAGGTGCTTAATCTCATAATTTATCGCGGTGAAGGTACTTTCTTTCATTTTTTATATTCACGGCCATTTTTTTTATTCCGCCTTTACAAGAGAGGGGATTGAATGTGAAAGAAAGTATACAGAATTCAGAATACAAACCGTTATATCAACTCCCTACATTTTCCTCAAGCAAGGAAATGAAAGCTTGGACGTTGGAAGTTTTAGAGATGGGACATTTCAAGTACGTGGAAACCTCTCAAGTACTTTTTTAAGATGAGGAGAGCAAGTTTCAATATCATGCGCATATCTATGTAAAAGATAGAGATGTAAAAGTATGAGAGCAATTTTCTCTAGAAATTCCAGAAATAATAAAGAGGAAACTTTTTAAGTCTTGAGTCTTGAGTCTGGAGATTCTTGTGGACAGAACAGGGAACGGGATGAGTGGATGCAAAATAAAATATCCCTGCTTCCATCTGTCATGCACAAAGTACAAAGTACAAAGTACGAACGTCCTTTTACTCCATGTGTAAAAATACATACCATATAATAAAAGAAATATTAAGTACCAAGTACAGTGTAGAATGTAGAATGTAGGGACTTTTTTCCAAAGGAAGTACCAGAAACACAGCAACACACTGCAATTATGGTTTTAAGGTTAAAATGGAACAAGAAAAAGAGAGGAGTATAAAAATAAGAGGTACACGAAGCAGGAAACAAAAAAAACAAAAGGAGAGAAAATGAAATATCCCAATTAAATAAAAAAACTATTGAACTGGATGCTGGATGTGGTTTGAAATTTGAAAGTAGGATGAATTATTGTAAAAATTGTAAATGGTAAGACATTCAGTTGGATCTTGTTGGTTTTATTTATGAGATGGGTTGAAAAAAAAGGTGAATAATAATAAAAGCTCTCAAGAAAAGTAGTAATATCGTACAATAGAATATTTATGAATTTTATACCCACAATAAACTATTGTTGTATTCTTTTGCCCGTAGAACGTAGAACGTAGAACGTGGAAAATGGGGATATTTAGCACATGGAGTTTGTGAAGGAAAGTAGAAAGTAGGTGTTAAAATGTATGAAATGTCAAATGAGGAAGAAACTGGGTTCAGTCTGCTCCGCACGCCTTCATTCCATCACGCCACATTACATGATGCTGCATCTGATATGCGATATGCGATATGCTATATGCGATAGAGGCTGCACTGTCTGGATTCTGGATTCTGGATTCTGCTGCTCCAATTCCTTGTGACTCACCTACAGGACGACGCTTATAAATATAATATAAAATATAAAGTAGCTGAACACTGAACACTGAACACTGAACATGGGCGGTTGTCTCTGTCGCTGTTTCATCCTTTAGTTTCTACTTTATGCTGCGAGGTAAAGAGTTAATGGAGACTCCGGTTTATGACCGCAGCGGCAAATGCTAAATGACCCGTGCAGGAATAAAACAGAACTGCCACTCTTGCAAAAGATCCTACATTTTCCCTTCCTTTTCAAAAGAGGAGAATGCAAAAAGGAGGAAGAAGAAAGAAGAAGGAAAAGAAAGGTGGATTGTGGATTGTGGAATGTGACTCTTTTTGTACAATATTCAGTACACAGACTGCACGAGTTTTTCCCAGTCTCCTGTATTGTAAATTGTAAATAACAGTCTGAAGGAAAGAAGATGTGACACAAAGTTGTGTGTGAATGTGGGACACAAACATATGAGAAAAGAGCCCAACTCCAGACTCCAGATGGTTTCAAGTAAGAAAGGAGAAAAGAAGAAGAAGAAGCAGGAGAGAGAACGAGAAAGAGAGAGAGAGCGCGAAGGTGATGAGTGAGAGAAAAGTAAGAATCGGAACTTATGGAGCAGCGAAAGAGAGAAGATTGCTGACTACTAAACTCTATCTCTTCTTTTCTTCTTTTCCTCCTTTCTTCTTTTCTTTTCCGTCCTCTGAAGAAGACTTGGAGTTTAGTTGTGTAGTGCTGAAGCTGTGCTCTGTGTTCTGTGCTTTTGCTCCTTCTGGCTCTAAGCCAGATCTCTTTCTTCCTTTCTTCAGCTCAAATAACTCCAACCTTCATTCATCCATTGAAATCAACCAGAAGTTGTCGTCATCATCATTGATCTTTTTATCTCCATTTCTTTATATTGTCATCAACCAGAATCCGCTCTCTTTCACTCTGTCCTCCTCTTCTGCCTCATCTCCTAATGTACTGACATGGGAAACCAAAGAGAGAGGAAGAGGAAGAGAAAGTTCCAGCTGAAAACTCAAATCGACAAACGACATCCGAGAAAATCACCAACCAACTACGAGCTACCAGCACAATCAACGAACCACACACACAAACACACACACGCTGTACAAGTACACACTGTTCACTGTTCACTCTATTCTGCTCTGTACAGTTTCATTATAATGAGAAATCATCTTCAAACTTTCAAATGTCATCTTCATAAAAAGAAATTTAATCTGAGTGGAGGAGATTGAGACCACCCTCTCGCTCGCTCACTCACTCCTTCTTTCCCTGCAACTTTGTCTTTTCCACAATCCCCAGTCCATACATCACACATCACATGTTCTACATGCTTCTCATTTTACATTTGTACTTTTTATCATTAACATGCATTTCCATATCACACACACACACACACACACACACACACAATGCACAGAAAACAGAGAATACATTTTAGATGCTCATGGTAATTTATTTTCCTCCATCCTGGACAAAAAACCCCCAACATTTTCTCAATTTATCATCCACCATTTTTTCCCCTGCGCTCCTCCTCAACCCTCAACCTTTTCCATCTAATCTATCACTTTTTCCAGAGGAAACCCAGAAACCAAAGGAACCAAAGGAACCAAAGGGAGGACGACACTCGACTAAAGCTGACACCAATATTTTTCACCATGTGCCAATCCCAATCCCGTGTAGATGACAAAGGCTCTTTTATTATGGAAATGCACAAAAACTATGAAATGTAACCTTGGGATGACGAGTGACGAGACATGACACCGAGAGACAAGTCGAGTCAAGTCAAATCAATTCAATTCAAGGCTCAAGACTCGAGACAACCAAGACACTCTTTTTTATCATTTTTCTCGAGGAAATTATGTACGCAAATCCTTGCTCAAAATTCCTCTCTACTTTTGAGTTTTGAGTGTTGAGCTTTTTTATCCAAAACGCTCAAAAATCTGACTGACGAGTTGATCCGGATCCTGATCTCAGAACTAGACTCTTCTTGTGGCTCCCCAAATGTCTATTCTTTCTCCATTCAGTTCTCTCGCGCTCCTCTTTCCATCTTCCTCAAACTACTTGACACATGAAACTATTATAATCAAAGTCAGAGTCACAGTCAGAGTCATCAGCCGTCATCTTGGTGAAAGTGTGTTAAATGCTAAATCTAATCTCTTGACATCTACAGATTTTACCACACTTTTATTTATGAATTTTGAATCGGCGGGAGATGAACATTGAACATTTGAACATTGAGCAGTGACGGCCGAGGGAGTGACTGATTTACATAATATTTATGACATGAACATTTAGAATTTAGAGGATTCCAAAAGTGGTTACCTGAACTTCCAGCGCATGATATGCAACTATTAATCCCAACAAAATAACAGTAGACACAGATATTAAGGTCTTGAGTGCTGTGGAATAGAAAGACGACTGAAAAAATAAAGAAAACACAAGATTAAAACATGATTCACTTATTCTTTATTCTTTAATACTTAATTTTTTTTTAGCTTATTATGTTTTTTCGCATCCGCATCCGCATCACAGACATTTGCAAAGTATTATTATGACTATTATGATTGTTATGACAGGACATTCCGCCATATTTTATGCAAAATCATACCACGCAAAAAAGACATACATTGGAAAGGAAAAAAGGTGTAAAAAAGTAGATTTGTGACTTTTTTCAAAAATATGTAAATTCAAAAGTAGAGGTTGCTTTGAGAAGAGCAACGAGGAAATGTTTCTGTGTAAGTTAGAGAACCGAATCATTCACCATGGAAATAGAAGCAGTTTCCCTTATTTTCAACGTCCAATCTCAGCCTAAAAAAGAAGGAAAAGGAGTAAAACTGTTTGTACACTTATCGTAAATTTTTGCAGAGCATAAGAATCAAGTGTACACGTCTGAAAACTGAAAACATGAGGAATGTACACATGAGTAAATGGCTAAACGCTCAACAAAAAGGGCAGCTTTCTTTTAATTTCCACCGTCCTTGCGCCTGATGGTTAGTTGGAGTTGGTGCATGAGTGTAAATAAGTGAAGCGAGTCATTTGCCCGGAGAAGAGGAGTCATAAAAAATAACAATTTATCTAAAATCTTAAGAGGAATCAACAAAGTTTTCTCTCCGTGTTTTTTTATGTGTGTCTTTCCTTTTCCTTTTATTTTTTCTCCCTCTCGCTATTTTTGAAGACTAGATATTTTCTGACGGAGAAAAGTGGAGAAAGTGGGGAAAGTGGAGAAAGTGGGGGGAAAGTGAGGTGTGTTAAATGTGGATGTGGAGCAGCTGTAGCGAGTGATAGAGTAAGTGTGTGGATATCTTGTGGAGGAGGTTTTAGTTTTTAGTTTGTACAGGATTTGGAGTTGTAGGTTGTGATGTCTGGGAGCGTAATGGGATGAAGTTGACAGGCGGATGATATCTCGGAAGACATAGACATGCTTGGCTTGACTTGTCTCTTGTCTCTTGTCTCCGCGTTCCCTTCACTTACACCTCTTCTTGTTTATTATATTACTCTCCGCTCTTTAGTTCTTTACTTATTTTATCTACATCTTTATTCTTTATTCTTTATACTTTATACCTGCACTCACATTAATGTCATGTGCATGCATTTGACATGTCTCACAGCAGTTACGAGGACAAGCCATCGACAGAGATAGAGACAGAGAGAACAAGAGAGATGGACGGACAGAGACAAATAGAACTGCGTACAGCGTACAGCCGAGTCCGGGCTAAATGAGGACCTTTGACATAGTTTACTCGAGGAAAAATACAGTGTGTACACAATGTACAATGTACAAACTTTGTCAATATTAGTTGAACAAAGTAGTGTTGGCTTCTCTTGTGTTTTGTGTTTTGTGCTGTGGAAGAGGAATGAAATGCCTTCGGCCGTAGAAAAACTTTAGTGGACAATCAATCAATAATTCTCTGCTTCTTCAAAACCAAGACATCTTCATTCGCCTGGATACTTCCACAATTTATACACAACACAACACACAACACACATGAGACATTAGACTAAAACGGGCAACACAACTACACAACCTTCTGCGTACACGTTGTGTGATAAGCAGCATTTTACGGCAAAGTGTGGATTTTTGTCTAACGGCGACAGGCGACAGCCTCGCAGCACACCTCGCAACTCATGCTTCGGCTGGCTGGAAAAACGGTAAAATCCGTCTGGCGACATGAGACTGTAGAAAGTGGAAAGGAGAAAGTAGACTTTCTCTGCCGTCAGAGCAGGAAAGTAGATTTATCCCGGAGAAGAGACTCGGTGTTCTCAAATTACTCGGCTTGTCCTTGCGAGGAGAACTGGGGAAATAAATAAGAGTTCTTGGATCGATCCATTCAAATAGATCACTCATAGAAAACATGACAACTCCATTTTGTTCCCGACACCTTCCTCATACAAAACAGAACAGAACAGAACAGCACAAGCGAGCGAGTGAGCGTTCAAGCAAATGGGCTATTCTGTATTCTGTATTCTCTGGGCAATCCACGACACGAGTGCTCTCTTCGCTCTTCTCTTCTCTCTCTGATGCACAGAGCATTCTTGCATTCTTGCATTCTTCATCATCCGCCACACATGACAAAAATTACAATGGAAATCCAACACAAATAAATAAATAGGAATAATGAAAAGGGGGAAAAGTGCTCAATCTTCTGGATTCTTTTTTGTTTCCCATTTCCCATTTCCCATGTACTCCATCTAAAATATTAAACGTATTGCATATTTTCCTTGTTTATTCCAGTCATTAGAATGACTGGGGAGTAGAGGAAAGCAAATAACAAATGGGAATTTACAAACTGGTCGGTCCTTGTATTTTTCCAACCTGAATTCGGCCCTGTGCAAATACCGGAGCAAAGTGGAGTTTTGACAGTCTTCTGTTTTTCTTCTTTTTGCTTCTTCTTGCATCCTTTTTACAAATTGCTTTTACAGCCCTTTTTCAACGTCATGTTACATGTGTTGTGTTTTGTGTACTCAACTGGTTTTGAGGTCAAGAACTAACGGATAAAAAATAAAAAAGGTTGAGCAGAAAAAACGTACAAGATGTGAGATTTTTATTGGGTTGTGTTTAGCTTTGGTTATCTCATCCTGATGAATGTTGAATGCTGAATGCTGAATGTTGAATGTTGACCATAAGATTTACGTTAATGCACTTTTTTGGTTCCTCGCTCCTGGGTTTTGTCCTTGGTCAGGAATATCAAATATATCAAGACGGAAAAGCTATTAAATTGCAACGTCAGTCGGAGCAAGAGAAAGAGAGAAAGAGGGAATGTGGAGCGTGTACATTTGTGTGAGTGTGAGTGTGTGTTGTTTCCGTCCTGGTGAAATGTATGGCTCGGAGTTGAGATATTTTTCAGGATAAAATATTCCATTTGCTAGTTATTTTTTCCATTCTCCATTTTCCTCTTAGTTTGCTCCTTTTCTATTTGCAGCTCCCTCTCCTTCCAATCGCCTTTCCTCTACTAGTTGCACACAACTTTGTTTTCAACTAGAATATGAAACAGTTCTAAATTCTTATCTATCCACAGTAGAAAAATGGAGCATCAAAAGTCAGAGATTTTTTCCCTTTTTAAGGGCTAATTAACAGAAAGGGCTCAAAAATTGTAAACTGGCGATACAAGTTGAGATTAAAAATAAGAGAGCCCTTGACTGATCCTGTTTTAAGAGCAACGGCCTTGCATTCCGGAAAGTGCCTCTGTAGACTGTAGACTGTAGACATTTCGCAAAGTGCATTTGTATTATGTTTGTGTTTATGCTTTGACGTGTGATGACTTACTCCGTGGAGAAAGAAGTAAGTAAAACTCGTAGGGTTTTATCAAGGCTGTTGGCTGTATCACATTAAAAGTACATGTAAATTGTGCATGGTTGCTCCTCTATAAAACCTTGAAAAAGAGACATTTGATGCGTTGAGAAAGTGGGAGCGGAGGGAAAAGAAACCAGAAACTAGAGCAAGTCGAGGGAAGAAAAAGAAGAAAAAGAAAGATGAGTAAAATGGATACACAAGGAAAAGTTAAGTCAGGAAAGTTTTTCCTTCATTTCCTATTCCAATTTCTCCTTTTTCCCTACTCCTGCCCTCCAAATCCCGAAAGTTGGAAATAAAAAGCACAGGATTCTGTTTTTATTCAGAGCAGATGGGAAATGGGAGGACGAATGTTGGATGCATTAGAGGCAACTTTAAAGTGTGCAAAGTAACAAGTACAAAGTAGAAAGTACAAGATGGAAAATGGGAAATGGAGGATCCAGCGCAGTGTTTGTTGCGTGCAAACAAGTAGGAAAATGTAAAATGTATTTTGTTGTCTATATTATGCAATAATTATTTTAATACATTTTACAATCCTGTGATGATGCAGATGGAGAAGAGACTTTGAGTCTCAAGTCTCCAGTCTCAGCTCTCAAGTAAAGTGCACACACTCGGAGGGAATTTCGGACGGTGGGACGTAAAACTGTTAACTTTTCACAGAGGCGAGCCTAATAAAATCCTGTAATGTGTTTTCTCTCCAAACTCGGGGAAAGTTGAACAACTTGACTTCCAACTCCGCTTCACTTGTTACTTTTCAAGGAGCTTTCTTCTCTTTTCTCCTTTTTCCTGATTCCTAATGCATGCAGAAAAGCACATGTATCTCTCTTCTCTCTGCACTTATAATTTATGCAACCGAGTCAACATATTGAACAAAGTTTAAGTGTCTGAATAATAATACGGAAAATCCGGGATCCTTTTTTAATACCTAATACAAAATACGGCGTACGGCATACAGAGCACGGATGAAGCAAAGAGTCATAACGAGTCGGCCAATTTCAAATGGCCATTGAAAAAATATCCAGTTAACCTCTCTTTCCCATGAAATACACAAATTCACATACTCTGGAATTATTAAGTCGTTAAACTAATACTACAAAAAAAGACTTGCATTCTTCATATTACTTTTTTCCCTTTGGTTTCTGGTTTTTGGTATCCGTCCAACACATAAAAACAGAGAAAGGAGAAAGGAGAAAAGAGAAAAGAGAAAGGAAAAGCAGATTTGGATTCGGATTCCAGATATAAAGTTGAAAGATGGGGATTTGGAAAGCCGCTTTCAACTTTCTCTACTCCCGTTCCCCATTATTTCTCACTCTGGTTTGTGAGGAAAAAACAAAGTGAGGATATAAAACAATAAAATGAAATAAAATGAAATGAAATAAAATGGAAGAAAATGGAAGAAAGAGTCATGTTCCATTTTGTTTCAAAAAGCATTTATTAATTAAAATGACAAGAAAGAAGAGGAAACAATTTCATGTGTTGTGTCGTGTGCTTTGTACACGTACTCGAGGAGAGGACAGAGATGTTGTTACGCTCTCCAACTATTTTAAATGAGATGGAGAAAGTTTTCACTCTCAACTCGCAACTCTCAGCTCGTTGAGCCTAACCTATTTCCTACACTTTCCCCACTCCCACACAATGACAAATTCAGAGAAATCATGCTTTTCCAATGTCCTCTCCACTTTTTCTTCTCTTTCCTCTTCACGCTCAATAACAGCAGCAACAGCAGCAACAGCAGCAGGAGTTGAAAGGAGTGAGAAGAATAACGAGTGAAAAGTGTCCATGAAAACAGGGTTCAAGTGGAACAGGGAAAAACTTTTTGTTTCCACTCTTTTTATTTCTCTCTCAAAAACAGACTGGAGCTGAAACTGGAGAAACTGGAGCTGGAAGGAGTAACTAAGCATCTTTTGTAACTAAGAAGAATGAATTCCTCTCCAATTCCACTCCCTGGAAACTGGAAACAGGTACGACTGAGCATTGAAAATGTGGATGGAATTTCCCTTCCCAGTTTTGCTTGTGACTAAAAATCATGCAGATTGTACGCAAGTAAATTTTACATCCGACCTGGAAATTGTAGTGTATTTTCGCGAGGAAACCGCATCACTCATCACTCATCAACTTTCTTATTTAATTACTTTGTTCTGCTCAAATGCTCAAAGGGGAATTTGAGGTGAAAATGAGAGGGAAGTACGCCGCATCCATTCACCACGGATCAAATATCAAACATCAAACATGAAATAGGAAATTTATGGCAGAGTAATTAGTTTAATACATCCATAAAACAGTCGTAAGTCGCAAGTGAAGCTACTCCCGACTTGTTTTCTCTGTGTGTTTATGCGGTAGTGAATTAGAAATTGGAAACCTGGAAAATCCGTGGGTTTTGAATTTATGCAGAACGTAGACGCATGTGTCTTGTGTTGATTGTGTGTGTCTAATTGGAGATTGCGCTGGGTAAAAAGGAATATGTGATGTGTGGAGATGGGCGATGGTTGATGGGTGTTTTGAGGAGACGTTGGAATTCTGAATGGAGTCGTTGAGTCAATTATCCCTCATTACTCTGGCCAATTATTGCGTAATCACCGCTACTAATAGTAATAGTATTTCCCTCCACACACAACACACACCACATTCATTATTCATATTCTACATTATTTTTGCATAGGGAGGAATCCTGTCCAAAATGTGAGTGTGTTTGTGATCCATCAAATGCTTTTACACACGAGACGTTACATAACGCAGCACAACGACTTAGAAATGTTCATGGGCAAAAAGGGGAAAGGAAAAAGCTGAAAGCCTGTGATCGGTATGAAAATAGAAAACTCTGGAGAATCCAATAATCAATTTCCACAAATGAAACAGAGGGACTCATGTGTGTGCTGTGAGTGTGTGTGTGTGTCTATATTTTGTATTTGTGTATTTGTGCAGGATATATCTATAAGTTGTGGCGAGGAACGGAAAAAGGGGAAGGGGAAATTGGAACATGTCCTGTCACATTTTTGACATTCGATTATATCTATTCTATTGAAAGCTTCTAGGACCGAGGACGAGGACGAGAACGAAGAGGACTCGCGGAACAGTCGAGTGAGTGAGTGGACATGTGTAGATTATCCCGCTGTATTAGTTTAAATGTACAGAGAAGTATTTGAGTAATGGCATTCGCTGTGCTGTCCGAATTTATGTAGAATAATACGGATTTCCCCGAACCTCAAAGTATCAAAGTACCTAGAAATTTCCCTAACCACTTGAATAAATATCGAGCTGTAGAAAGTAGAAAATGGACAGACGCACGCAGAAACAGAACCAGAGATAGCGAAAAGGAGGAGAAACTTGCCATGTCTTATCAGTGTTTATAATCTCAAATACATCCACAATCCACAATAATTCTGCAGGACAAAATCCCAATATCCACAGTCCACAATAAAGAAAAGAAAGTAAAAAAATTTGACATTGCACTCTCATTCCTTTTCAGTTTTTACTTGACCCAATTCTTGAGCTGTGCGGAATACGCACGCACTCGGATAATCCCGATTCCCACTCCGCACTCCGCATTCGACACACATGCTAAATACCATGTTCTTTCACTCAACTTGCGGTTTAGACTCAGAAACCAGAGAAACAAAAACCTTCTCTTTTCTCTTTTCTCCATTTTAATTATTAAAATTCCAAACATCCAAACATCTGCTTCCACTTGATTTTATTTAACAGTCGAATAATTCAAGTTATTTATTTACCGTTCCCTCTTTAAAGTTTGACATCATTAGACTTTCTCTCGTTCGGGTTTCAGGTTTTGTTCCAGGGTTTGAATTTCAAGCGCAATTACACAAATATCTCTGTTGTCTTTTCTCTTTTGTCATTTGTCTTTTGTATGTGTTTGCTCAGGTTCTACTGTGAATGTTGTTTGTAACCGTGCAGAATGTCCCAGGTACTATTGTTTGACTCCAGTAAATAATATCCCAGATATTTACACAACCTCACAAATATATTAAATTACAAACAAACAGGAGGAGAAAGGAGAAGAGTCCTCAAAAGGAAAAAAGCACACGCACTTCGCTCCTCAAATATTAAGTATAAAATGTAAAAGTCAATGGCAGCGGCAACGGCAATGGAAATGGCTCTTCCCTTGAATCCTTGAATTTTTAAACATCCATAATTGTGAAAGAGGAAAGACAAAAGAGAGTTTGCTCAATGAAATCCAAGTAAAAAAACATCAAGTTACAACTCTGTTTTTGTACAGTGTACAAAACGGATAAATGCAATTTTATATTTTAATGGGAATGAAGAGGGAGAAGTGAGTCGTTGCATTAATTATTTTATTTTCAGCTCAGCTCTCGCTCTGCCATTTATTCGGGTGACTTTGAGTAATGGAGATGTGCAGATTTGACGTTTGACGTCCTCAAAGAGAAAGAGAAAGTACACAACAACAACTATAAAAGAAGGAAGAAAAATACGGAACAGAGCGCTGCCTGTATTTTACAGATTTTACAGTAAATGTAAACAGTGAGTGCGCAGCGTCCATTTTCCCGTATGACACAGTTCAGCCGTGTCTAAATCTAAAGTGTACATTTGAACTAGTTTCCATTTTCTATAAATTTCACTGGTCCGTCTCGTGTCATAAAAAATGCAGTAATGTTGCCGGAGTCGGGAAACCGAGAGAGAGAGAGAAAAACAACTCGGACTGTGCACTGTGTACTGAGCAGACTGTAGTCTGTAAATTGTAGATTGTAGATGAAATATCTGTAGCGTGTGCTCACCGGACAGCAAATGTGCAACAAGATTATAAAAATTCTCCAGGGATAAAAATCTCTGCTCTTTATTTATTTCTCCGTCTGCTCTCCTTCATTATTTTCCCCTTTTCCCCTCAACGTAAAACGAAATGAAGCAGCATCAGACTAAAGCCAACAGCCAACCCTTTTCTTTTTCCTCTTCCAGATTCTAGATTCATCTGCCACTTGTAAATCCAAGCGAGAGGAAGAATCTGGAGTGGTATTTATTTATATCAGGATTCCACGTGCGTCATAACCTAATCACAGATTTTGAGGAGAGATTTGTGCTGTTCTATTTCCATCTTTTATTTCCTTATAACTATTATGTTTGATAGGTGCCCTGCGGGGACGGGCTAAACCTTGTGTTTATATAAAAAAATACAAAGTACAAAGTACAAGTGATTGACATGTGAAATGTGAAGAGATGGACGATGGGCGATGGGCGATGGACGGCCACTTTCCTCCACTTCACATTAAGACCATTCCGAAACACAAAGAAAGAGAAAATGGCCCCTGCGTGCACAAGAGTCAAATCCACTTTTCATAATAATAATAACGAAGCCACACAACCAAACAAAACACATGCGAGATCCTTTCCTCGTTCCTCGTGTTTGCCGAATTATTATTTTTTTATCACAATACACTCTTTCAGGTCTCGCCATTTCATGCTTCAATACAAATACAAATACAAACAAGTAAAAAGTAAAAGGAGACATCTAGCACAAAGCAGTTTTCCTGTTTTCATAAACATCCTCGCGTGTTCCTTTTTTTAGAAAGGATGGGCGTGGAGGAATAAATGAATAAGTTATCATTCATTTTCCTCATTGAATCAATTTGATATTTGATGGATGTACGAAAAAAGCAGGTAGAAAACGGAGCAGTGTTGGACTTTTTTTGTACACACACGAAATCTTTGAAAAATACAAAATAAACCAAAGTACAAATTTAATGCTTGTGCATTTATTGTGCTTCGGTGTGCTGGAATCTTTGTTTTCTATGGCAAACCTTCCTTTTGATTGCATTTAATTTAATGGACAAGGATGTCTGAATCCAAAGTTGGACTGAGAACATTCAGCATTCATCATGGACTGTTACTTTGTTAACGGGAGCAGAAAATGTGGTCGTGATAAAACCGGGTTTGGCGTCATTCTAAATTCAGTTGTGAGATGACGAGTTGCGAGTTGCAAGTTGAGAGTTTCGAGTTGTGAGTTGAGGACAGAAGAAGAGAGCGTGACAAAGTGCTGGAGGCGGAAAAAACAAGGAAACTCTGACCAGACTTTTACCTTCTTCTCAGCTCCGCTCATTTAAAATGTGTGCATATGCGTAGGAAAGGGAGTGGAGAAAGTTGTTCACTGTTCAGTCGACAACTTTCCCCGTTTCCCCGTTTCCACGTTTCCCCGTTTCTCGTCCACGTCTACGTCTACTTCTGAGTCTAAGGATGTCTATGAATTTTGAGGATATTCCCTCAGGATTTTCACATCATCTTCCATTCTCAACTTGGCCGGTGTCTGCGTACTTGTGCAAAGAGGAGTATACACTTTACACACAGAAATATTACATTAAATTATTACATCCCGCCTTCTCGGCCCCACTCCAACTTTAATGTAAATGGAACCAGGACGGACTGGATGTAAAAAATGCAGAGATATTTGTTTAGAGTGTGGATTTGTGTAGCAACTCACAGGATATGCGATATTCGATGTGAGTGTTACATGTACAAACTCCGTCTACACAACTTTCACATTTTCCAACAACTCTTGTTTCACTTTCACTTCCAGTTTCAGTTTCAGTTCCAGCGTGTGCTTTGTTAGTTGAAATTTCAGCTCATGTTCCCAGCCGTCGCTTCCTCTCTCTCAGCTTGATTTTCATGAGTTGAGAACATGAGCATTGAGCCTTATTCTGTTTCAGCTTGAGTTTCAGACCTGTACAAAAAACAAAAAACATGGACCACCCAAACACAACAAAATCCGAGATGTGAGAGTGCGCTACATTGGAGTTTCGGAACACTGAGGCTTTTTGTGAGAAGGGCGATCTACTCGGATCATCCATTTTCCATGTTTTTCTCCATCATGTTTCTCTTCAACTCGCTCATATTTTAATTCCATTCTCCATTTCCCAATCTCCGCTCTCATTCTTCACTCATTTCAGCTCAAGATCAACACGTTTGCACATTTACGGACTTTGACTTTGGGGAAAGGAAGAAACAACTTTGTCACAAAGTTCGGGAGTTCGGGAGTTCCAGTAGTTAGTCACTGCTACTTTTATTTATTCATTATTCATTATTAATCGAGTGGAGAGTTACTGACTGCTGACTGCTGACACACTCCTTCAGTTCCCATTGACTCCAAAACAAGTGGAAAGCGGAGGAGTGCAGGAGCCGTCCAGCCTGGAATGAAATATGAAATGACTCCATCAAGGAACGACGAACTTGGAACAGAACCAACAACCACCAACATCATTTCATAAAAACCCACATTCCACTCTGCAACTTTGGAGCGTATGCATAATGAATAATGAATAACGAATAAGGAATAGAGTCCAAGCAGAATAACTCTTTTCCTCATGTTTAGTATTTTCTCCCTATTTATTTTAAAGAGACAGTTGACTCAGATTTATCCAGTAGCCTCGTCATGCATATTCAGCAAACATAAAAAATCCAGGACAAAAATTACAATTCATGATATTTCTCAATTTCAGATTCAAGATTCTAGATTTGAGATTCTAGATTTGCGATTCAAGGTCTAGTGTGAATTGTCTTGTGTCTTGCGGTTCAAGTGCGAGATGGATACACAAAATCCTTGTCAAATAGTAAAAAGGTTTATGGTGAAAAATGGGAGAGGGGATTTGAAACATATTGTTGTGGATATTATTCACAATTCAGATTCAGATTCAGATTCAGAATGGAATGGAATGCCAGAATTCCAGCGCTCAGCCAAAATTCAAACATGGTTTCATTTTGGCACAGTTTCTGAATTTTGTAGCATTTGGCTCTTTTTCGAGGCTTGTGCGGATTATTTGCAAGCTGAACGTGCTCCTTCATGTGAATCTGGCTGTTTTTGTGTTTGTGTCTGTGTTTGGTTTTGTAGTCGTACTTGTTATTTGTGTGTGCTCCCCTTTTTATGTTGAGTGTAGATTGAACGAGTTGTGTTATTTTATTTGTAGGACACTCAAGTTGTTTGTTCCGTAATAAGATTTTTTGGATGAGTGCACAGCTTTGAGTTGTATGATTAAAAATGTATGTATTTTTCTGTAATTTGGAGCAGAGAGAGAAAGAGAGAGAGAGAGAGAAATGAAGAGAAGGGGCAGAAGAGTTGGGAAATGTTTCACGGATGGATACATTTTTTGATGTATCTGTTTTTGTAGTGTTGTTTTTTGAGATGGTGGTTCGTCCTTCGTGTTTCGTGTGCTGTGATTCTGGAGGACGTGGAGCGAGAATGGAGAATGGAGATTGTTGTGTTTAAGGGCGTTCAGGGAACGTTTAGTACGGATGTTCCAGGACGAGATCCACAGAATTGGCACTCAACATTCAAGACGCTGCTAGGAAACGGAGGAAAAAAGGAGAGAAAGTCAAGAGTCGAGAGTCAAATCTGAGTGGGGGAATCGTCTCAACTCTCAACTCTCAACTCTCAACCTTAGAACAAATAACAAATAACACCCAGCCATATTCAACTGAAGGGTATCAAAAAAAACATGTAGAAAAAGAGCAAGTTGGCTTATTTTTTCTGTACTTCTTTTCCTTGCTGGTTTAACGGAGAAGAGAGAAGACACGGACATGTGAGTTGAGTTATATCCAAGCTTCATATCCACCGACACGGACAGAGACAGAACCAGAGACAGGGACGGGGAAAACAGAAAGTCATTAGAGAGAGAAAGAGGCTCCCGGTGAGTTGGAATGTGCATGTCCAGGATTCCCATTCCCCGTCACTCCACACTCCAAAATACAAAATACAAACTAAAAACTACACAGTAAAAAAGAATATCCACTCATGAAAAGGAGCCAAAAATCCCGAAAAAAACGAGGCAACCAGCTGGAATTTCTTTCTCCGAAATCCTTTGTTGTAACTTGATGTATTTGTACATGTGTCGTTTGTACGGAGCAGAGCAGAGAAGAAATACTTTTTTCCGCTGTCGTCTACACAACACAAAGAATATTTCCCTTCTCAAAAGATTTCCTTGATGAGGATCAGGACGAAGAAGGGAGAAGGGAGAATGGAGAATGGAGGAGACTATAACAATAAATAGACTCTGCTTCTGCTGCTGTGTCATGCCACTGGCGATGGTCAAAGTATACATGTATTTACAATCTACAAATGCCTGGGTCCAATCCCAATCCCAATTCCAAAGAAAAGGAAAAAGAAAAAGAAAACGTGTAGTGGAGGAAAGAAAAGGGATCTGAATTGTGAATGCGAAAGCGTAGATTCCTTTATCCAGCTCCACGGCTTCCTCTCCCTTTTACATTTTTATGTCAATCTCCATCCTCTTTTCTCTACTTATTCTTCTTCTTCTCCTTGTTCTTGTTCTCTGGTTGAAAAAGAGCGGAAGGGAAGAGGAAAAGGAGAGGGATAATCTCCCTTCCATCCATCCATCTACTCGGACAAATATTCAGGAATCTGAGCAATGGAAGCTCCTTCGCTTCCTAATTCTGCAACGTCTAGAAAGTAGAAAGTCTAGAATATCCAGAACATCTAGAGAGACCGAGAAGTCTGGAAGTCTGGAAGTGGTGGAAACTGGAACAGCTTCAAGCCATACATTTCTGGATAAAGGAAGGAAGGAGTAGAAAGTAGAAAGAAGAAAGTGGAGGAGAGTGGAACAGAATACGGAATACAGAATACAGAATACAGAATACTCATGCACCACCAAGGAAAAGAGAAGAGAGAAGAGAGAAAAGAGCGCTGTTTAGTGTGTATAATTCTGACTAAAACTCTCCAGTATTTCCCGACCGTGCTTTTTTCCATCCATCCCAACAAATGAGTGTCACATTCTTCCTCTTTCTAAAAACTCGCTGTCTCAAAGCCCAATACAACAGAGCAGAACAGAATGCACAATCTGCAGAGGAGAAACGGAAAGAAGAGAGAGAAGAGAGAGAACAGCTGTGTGTGGAGTAGGATAGATAAAAACTTGATGTATTTCCCTTTTCTCTCTTTCTCTCTTTCTCTCTGCTTCAATTATTGATCTAAATTCCCTCTCCTCTTTTCCCATGTGGAGAAAGTCTACCACAGACCTTTCTCTTTTCTCTTTTCTCTCTTCCTCTATTTTCTCTTCTCCTCTCTTTTGTCTATCAAACCAAAACTTATGTATCCAATAAATGGCCATTCTTCTCCATCCATTCTTCATTGTATCTTTATCCTCAATCTTCTCCATTGTTTTTCCTCTCCTCATTTTTAGGTAGACAACAAATGTATTAGAATTAATGTGTGTTTCTGTTTGTGTGGGCTCTGCTGGGTACAAGTAAAAAGTAAAAATACCAACTACAAGATACAAAATGTAGGACTATGCTGAAACCCGAGACAAAATGTAATGCAATACAGAATCTATCGTGGATCAAGTGGATAATCAATTGATGCTGCTATCACAACAAAACTGCGCCTTTTTTCTCCTCTCTTTCAACCAGCACAATAAAAGAAAATGGAGTCTGCTCTTTCTCTTTTCCCTTTCCCTCGTGTCGGGAGTTGAGAGTTGAGAGTCGGGAGTCGGGAGTATTACGTAATGCACTCTGTTTGTTTTATCTCTGGTGTTTATTCCCTGTTTTGTTTTGTGTAGGACTGGGAGTGCGAGAGAAGAAAAAGCAGAAGAAAAAGTAGAAGACGGCAGACAGTGGAAACCATAATAGAGATAAAATGAATGAAATGCAACTTCAAAGTAATTGGACTTTAACTAAATAAATAAATAAATTCCAGCTTCATTCCCTTTCCCTTGTTTTTACACAATTCCTTCAGTTTTCCCTCTCCGTGCAACAGCCTTTTCTTCCCCTTCTTTTTCTTCTTTTTCTCTATCCTCTTGACAATTTTAGCCAGGGAAATTGCGCAGAGTCCATGTCATTGTGTGGAGGATCCTCATTCTACATTCCACATTCTACATTCTACACAAACAGCTAAAACAGATAACAGATAAAATCACATATTTCCCAGCTTAATCCCAAAACAATTGCTCAAAAATCATCAAGGATAACTACACTCGGCTCACAACTTCCCATGTACATTTTACAACAACCAACAACTAACGACTCGCTCTTCTTTTCTTTTCTTTTCTTTTGTAGTGTTGAGATAGAGAGTTGTAAAATTGAGTTGAATTTGAATTTTGTAAAGCTTTCCATTTTCCATTCAAATGAAATGTGGGGTGTGGGATTACGGAGATTGAAAATGAATGAGGATTACTAAAACAGAATAAAATTGAATGGGAAATGGGAAATGGAAAATGCAAAACTCTAAACTCTAAACAATGAAGAAACTCCGCGGTACAGAAAGAGAGAAAATTTTGGTTCGGCTCGGCTAAAAAGAATTAGATAAGTCGTAAAATTCAAAGTAATAAAATGAGGAGGATTTCACAATATTACTTTTTTTTGAAACAGTGTGGATCTCTGTGTATTA
>JABASP010001753.1:0-25840 GCA_019776565.1 Sminthurinus signatus | reverse complement strand
CCTTTTCAAAAATGATTTTGCTCCGTCCAAGTCGTACCAGATCGCCGACTTTAAATTTAGCAGTTTCAGCTTTTTGGTGTCCAAACCGCTCCTTGAACATTAAACGCCAAATGTCTGCTTCGTTTTCTTTGGTCACAGAGTTTGGAGTTGTTTGAATTGTTCGGTGAAAGCTGTTGTTGTATGTAGTTACAAAATCTTGAAGAACATCAATGAATCGTTTCGTTTTGTTCTCTGTCATGTATCTTGCCAACTTGGTGAAAAGTGAGCGAATAAAACGTTCTGCAAAGCTTGATTTTATTTTACTATTTGTGTGATACATATTGATTTGGTGACGGTTTAAAAAGTTTTTGAACAAGGAAGAGGTAAATTCTGTCCCTTTGTCCACATGAAGCAGGTGAGGTGCTTTTCCAGCCTTTGCAATAATCTTTTCAAACGCTTCAATGCTTGATTTTGCATCCTTTTTCTTTAAAGGTTCAACATATGCGCGCTTGGAAAACCCGTCTACAATGCACAGTAAATAGCGATAGTTGTTATTTGATCCTTTAAACTTGGTTATTTCTTTTAAATCTCCCGCCCACAACTCGTGCATAAACTGTACGTGAATTCTCCGTCTTTTAAACTTGTTGCGTATATCCTTATGCAAACCATAGGATTCAATTTCCATAAGCTGCTTCTCTGCATCAGCTTTGTTAACTATTCTACGATTCTTTAGAAATCCTTGGAGACCTGAATAAGAACCAGGAATTCTTGGATTTTTGTAATTTCTCTTGACAAAGTCCATGATAACAGCTATTAGTTCGGAGAATGCAAAAAAAGTTTAGAGTTTGATATACTAGAACTCTAGTTTCATATTGAAGCAAAAATCTTGTTTGCATAATTTATATGTTGAAAAATTTATTGTTCGAAAAATTAAAATTTCCCATGCAGGATCCTATCGCCTTATGCGCTCGCTTCGCTCGCGTTATGGGCTCGCTTCGCTCGCGGAATAATTCACGCTAAATAATGAACAACTTGATACCATAAATAATATATATCGTAAAACATTTTAAATATTAGAGGAAAAAGCTTTTTTTTGCCGAAAACACAGAACAAAAGGGTCAGAAATTGATCTCAATGCAGATATTGTTTGCTATTTCTACCTAAAAAGTTTGCATTTCTACTTTAAACATTGTAAATTTCATCGCAATGGGCACATCTTTCACCGAAAACACAGAGCACAAGGGCCAGCAATCAGCTACAAATCCACACACATTTCTTGTCATATCCACCCAGCGAGCATAAAAATGTGATCTAAAGGCTTGAATGAGCTCAAAAAATGAGTGATCTTGAAATTTTTGAGTGACCTTGAAATTTGACCTTGAAAATTTTGGATGACCTTGAGATTTGACCTTGACATTTTGAATGACTTTGAACTTTGACCTTGACATTTTGAGTGACCTTGAACTTTGACCTTGACATTTTGAGTGACCTTGAACTTTGACCTTGACATTTTGAGTGACCTTGAACTTTGACCTTGACATTTTGAGTGACCTTGACCTTTGACCTTGACATTTTGGATGACCATGAACTTTGACCTTGACATTTTGGATGACCATGAACTTTGACCTTGACATTGGTGGCGTTGAGTATTATAGGCGTTGAGCATTAGTGTAGTTTAACATGGGAGTGATGTTGTTTTTATTTTTCAGAATTTGAGAAAAGTATGTATGTATATAACATGTAAGCATTGCATAATTTTTGCCGCAAGTTATTAGCTTTTATACTACTCACATGATTTACATGTACATGTACATGTGAGTTGTTCACATTCCCTGCGTATTGTATTTTGTATATTGTGTACTTTATATCATGGATAATAATAATCGTGCAAAGAGAGCGAGAACATGCATGCAAAGTTGGAAATATTAGTTAGAACGGAATGGGATGGGTGTATACAGTGCACAATACGTACAAATGTCTCCATATTTACGATACACATCAATATGCCACACACATGGAAAAATATTCAGAGTACAGAGTACAGAGCTCCGTGTATATTGTGCATTGTATATTGTACAGTGTACACACACAAAAGGAGACCAACGCAAAATTAATTTTTCATGCTGTGCTCCCATCTCATTCTCCTTGTGCCTCTCATTCCATTCCTTTATTTTATTGGCCGGGTTATTCACTTTTGTTTATGATATGTTTAATACATCACATTTTCTAATTTAATATCACCCTTTTGGACGAGGTAGGAGTGAATATAGATGAATGAATTGGTGAGTGAGTGAGCGAGCGAGGGACTGACTCAATGTATGAATGAATGAATGAAAGAAAGAAAGAAATGGATGTATAGAAAGAAATGCATGTACAGAACAGACCATAACATTGAGAATGGGTGTAAACTTGTTGTGCTCAGGGCTTAGGGAAATTCAAATAGATAGATAGATAGATACATAGGTACGAGACGAATTTGGTATTTGGTATTTGCTAGATATGATTTGACAAACGTATATTTGAACTCTAGACTCTAGACACAACAAAAATACAAGCATAAATATAAATACGAATAGAAATATAAAAAACCAGAAACCAAAATAAGAAACAGAAACAGACAGCATTTACAATTGTGTTATCACAAACCTCTGAAATACCCGAAAAAGTAAGGAATAGAAAGTCAGAGTCAGACACTGCAAAATGTTGCATCTAATTCGAATACATAGTACACATGAGATTTGTACATGAATTGGGAACTGAAGGAAATAACGAGACATGAAAACTCATAAAATATGAAAGGATTTGTATCAACTAATTCCCTTACTTTCCCTCCCACTCTCGTCCTCTCCTTTTTCTCTTTTTCTTTCCAGACTACAACTAGATTTTGGCTATGGCTTTCCCTATAAACTATAAATGAATCAACAACTATACGGCTGTTTGTATACTTTTCCTTTTTTCATGGCATTTCTCCCTCATTTCATTATTTCCTTCGTTTCATCACTACCCTTGTTTCTTGTTTCACATTTACCTTTAATAAAACCAATACATGTTCAATGTCCAATGAACCATGGACAATGAATACAACTTTCACCATATAATTTCACAAACACGCTATCTTCCTATATATACCTTCAACCTTCATTATCTATCTATCTCTGTATCTCTGTATCTCGGTCTAGTGCAAGCAAATCCAGAGTGTGTGAGAAAATTAGACAATTTGTCATTCATTCAGCTATAAATATTAGATGACTAGAGGACTTTTTCTCCATGTACAACGTACAACGTACAATGTACACATGCACACTTTGCACAAAACGACCATAAATACAAAGAATTATGTGCCATGTGCCATGTACAACGTGCACTGTACAATGTACACGGTACACTTTTATTAAACAAGGAGAAAGAAATATGTGAACGTGTGGGAAACACTTTTATGACTTTATTAATTATACGAAGCACCTACAAATATATTTGTATGTGCATATGAATTAATATTTACTACTAAAATGACCATCATAATATTTACTGTCTACTACTTTTATTGTGTGAATACCTATACACTATACACCGTACTTTATACACACTACAGTTCATAAATATGCTTTAAATTTCAGCTTTCTGCTACTCAGCTACTTGACATAATGGTGAGTCTAGCTATATACGTATATATTTATACTCGGTTTAATGGGTGTATTAATATATACAGTCATTTTCATCTCCATTAGTTTTATTTTCATAATTAACAAACAATTTCCATGATGCATGTACCATGTGTAATGTGTACTCATACATACATTTGTAGTAAGTCTAGTGAACTGGAAATCGAGCGGGATATACAGGAATAGTTGTGATGTAAATGTAAATGTGGGTGCATGGAAAAAGATGAATGACGTCATCACCAAAGGGGAAAATAAAACGAAATTTATATGCAAAACAAATGCTGTGTGTGCTTTCCAATTCAATTAGATGGAACGAAAGAGAGAGAGAGCACAACGACGACTACAGTTTCTTAGCTTGTCATGACTTGGCCAACAGGACAAATCACATACTCAACGTCAACATCAACATGCAATACTGCAACATATCAGATATGAGAAATGAGAGGCTGCACATGCCATGTGGATTGAGTATGGAGCATGGAGCATTTTATCTACACATATTACATACATGCAAGGAAATGAAGCCTTCAAGTTGAAACTTGCAACTCCACTCCACTCTCAAGATTCACAATAATTGGAAATCGGCCATGTGTCTGCATACATGTACATTATACAATGTACAATGTACACTGTAACAGTGCATCGTGTGCACAAGACACAATACACAACACAAAGTACATGTGCTTGGTATATACAGCTATTCAAATTCAATTACTGTCAAACATATAATGGAGTCCAGTAATAATTAACTATTTACAATATCATCATATTCAATATTGTTGACATATCTTGGATCGTGGATCAAACAGGAGAGAGTATTGCATGATTTTTCCCATAAAAATAATAAAGGAATACAAACTTGTATAATGGTATTATACATTATGCATTATGCATTTATTCCACAGTTCAAGAGGACAACAGATAACAGATACACAAGATACAAGAGTATAGTAACACCACTCTTATTGATTGCAGATTTAAATGTATCATGTATTATGCATGACACGATGTTTAATAGAAAAAAAGTTGAAATGTACTGACAATTCCCTTGATGATGATGAGGATGAAGATGAGGATGAATTCAATCAAGACGTGTTTAACGTCTAATTGTGAAAGAACCAATAGTTAAGTACTTTCTCTAATGTCTTTTATATATTATTTTATATCATGCCTTGTGTTTTAACTTTTAAGTAATGTTGCTGTAATGTTTTTTGTGTGTGTTGAAGTTACAATTTCCATTCCATTGTATATTGTAGTTGTGTTTGGAAGAAATAATAATAATAATAATAACAATAATAATAATGATGATGAAACAGGATTGCTGATTAACTTGAAGTCTTCAAGTTTTCTTTCAAGTACAAAGTACTTGAGCATTGAGCATCTATGTACATATTTATCTGCATACATGTAAATCTGAATGGATGGATGGATGGATGGGAAGAGTCATTCAGTTTGATTTTGATTGCATTCGTGGACGATTGAATTTCAAGACATGTTTCCCATTCGCTGTCTTGGCTAACACAAAACAACACACACACATACACACACAAATATACAGTACAAGTGCAGACATGAACACACAGTTTTTCTAGTCTCCAACTAAAGCTTAGGCTACAGATATGTCTTCTATAACATTTGCTGCACACACACGATACACGATACACGATGATACAAGTTCATGTCTTCAAATTACTAGAGTATCTTGAGAATTGGGAATTGAGAATAAATTTATTTCCTTGTCAATTCCTACACAATGTCTTTTTTTTACTAAAGCAAAGGCCAAAAAACAAAAACTGCATCATCACGAATCCCGAGTCTGGATTCTACATGTACCGAATTTTGTGAAAAACAGTTTTGAGTTAATATGATAACTTTTACAGAGTTTCTCAAGAAAAAGTATAAATAATTCAAATACATATATGCCTTTGGTTTTTCCTTTCCTTCCCTTTGTCTCTTTTGAAGAGTAAAGTTACATATTAAATAGATTTTGGCCTTTTATTCTAAATAGAAACCACTGTGATTCGGTGGATAGTTCCTTTGAAATGGAGACCTCACTTTTGAGAAGGTCAATGTAAATTAAGAAAAACATTATTATGCATTGTTTTTATTATGGAAATGGAATATTATACTTACATGTTACATGTTCACTGTACACTATACACTTGTATGTCTATACACTATACCCTATACCATCAAATCCAATATACAATTTACAACTTACAACAAAATATCCCAAACACCATAAACCTCCGTATTTTAAAGAGTTCATACTACACACACATTACACATAGCGTCTGGGTCTACAGTCTACAGTCTAGACCTGGATTGAGGAATCATATTACACCACAACTTTTCAGAATATATTAAGCCTGCAAATTCAAAAGTATTAAAATGACTAAGACAGACTTGACTCAACTCTACAGGGGTGTTTGTATTTGTGTTTGTATTTTTATTTGTCTTAGTAGTTGGCAAGGGTTTCAAGATATCAAGAGAAAACAACTCAAAAATTGAAAATAAAAGCCAATCGTAAGTCACAAGTCGTAAATGCGGTGTCTATATACTAATACTATATAAATAAGTCACAGTAACAACTCGTGTACGGGAAAAATGTAAACAATACGTCTCAAGTCTCAAATTGCAAAAATTTCACATTTTGTCTCGTATTGCTAAAAAATCTTATTGTATTGAGTTCTGACATTGGCATTTGATTTTACATGCATTGTTTATTGTACAGTATGCTATATGTTATATACCATGTTTGTACAGTGTACAGTTTGAGTAGACTTTGACAACGGTCAGTAAAACGTGACGAATGATGACAAACTCTATGTACACACAATGTACAATGTACATAGTTTTAAAACTTTTAACCGTATACTTACTGCAAAAATTTTGAAAAGGAAGGAAGGCATTTCATACTGGATATATTCATAAATTGGATTTTAAAAAACAACTTTTTGTATTTACACTACATGTGTACGTTGCTTTATGGTAAATGGTAAATGCATTTTTAATGAATCAAGGATTCAAACATCAAGTCGTTGACTTTGACTTATTGCGCTTTAATTAATTAACGCTCCACCTATACCCTGTACATTTTACATTTTGTTCTGTTGGCAGCTGGTGTAAATGTTAAACCCACACAAAAATTCTTTTATTTCATACACTGGAATAAAGAATGAATTTCCCCTTTAATTGACCGTTGACCGTTTACCGTCGGCCGTGTGGCTCAACCAAAACGAAAAACAAGAGTTTCGTGTCTGTCTACCCATTTCTAAACTTGATAGTTGTCAAATTCAATTTTATAATATTCCACTTTTCCGGTTTCTCTCCCCTTTTTTCTTTTAAAAAATAATAATAATTTGCAACAAGTTCACCGAGCTCATGTCCGTCAAGTATGATTCATGCGTGTAAATATTGCATAAATATTTATGGATTTTCGACTCCAAGGTAAAAAGTAAAAAAAAGTCATGTGTATATTTACATACAGGAGCATAATACACAATAATTGCTAATATTCGGTACCTATGCGAATCAAAATACTTAAAACTGGCTTACAAATCTCTACTAAATTCATATAATTCACGTGTCACTCATCAACTTGACTTTTTTCTTCAAAACTGTTTAAAATTTACATTCTGGTTTTGCGAATTGCAAATTTTCGGACGATTACATAATAGACAATAGTTTTACTCCAAAATGAAGAAAACGTACATTAAACATTAAACCTGAGTATCCTTTTTAATTTAGCATTAAATTTTGCAATTTTGTGAGTAGCGTAAAATTACATCTGTTATCTGTCGTTGTACAAAAATATAACAGAAAATTTGCGAAATTTCACTACGTTTTCAGCTCTCCTCACTCAACTCTTTCAATGTAAATTTATGATCGCCAAGTAAATCTCGATACACAGCACAAATTTGCCTGGCTTAGCAATGAAAAACTGAGATAGAAGTAGCATTTAGTTTCTTTTTATGTATCAATACAAGTAGTTTAGAAAGGCTCAAAAACCTCAGACTAATGACTCAAATTAGTTGAGTCCACACATAAATCTATATATAGTGTACACATGCCTAAAATTGTAACTTGTGCTCTCATTCCACCCATTAAAGTATAAATAATATGAATGAATGTATCTGTATATATACGGTATTTGAATAGCCTAAAACTATATATAAAAAATAGAAAGATAGAAAGAGGACATAATATTCCTTCTTTTCTTGTCTTGTCTCTTTTCTGCTTTCAATACGTCTTGAGCTGACTAAAGAACTTTCTTGACTGGAATTGTTCATGTATCTGTGTTATGTAGTCCGTAAAAGGAGGTATCCAAAATTCATAATACACAATACACTGTCCAATCTGAATTCTTAGTGCTTCGTATTCATTCATTCATCCACTCACTCATACATTGAGGATTGAACTACATGTTACATGTTACATGTATTCTCATAGATTATAGAAAACCTAGAGAGGACATGGCAAGAACGTTAATTGTGTTATTATAATGTACAATGTAGAGTGTACAATGTACAATGTAAACTCCCCCGCAGTTCGCTTCATTCATGAGTGAATAGTGAAGAGCTCATGATGGAAAAATGAAAACTTGTTGTTTCTCTTGTATTTGAATTAAAATTCAGACAAAAATCAAATAGGACATGGAAGAGGATGAAAGGTGATGTGAGCAATGTACAGTGTACACTGTACAAGAAAATAAAAGAAGAATGAGGAAGAAGATCCGTGTGATGTAATAATATTCTCATACATTTCCCAAAAAAAAATCCGTGTGATACACTATTATTAAATGCAAATGAGATCTTAAATCAACAATTTCGCACATGCTTCCCTGAGTCCTGCTCATCACCATCATCGTCCTCATCACTCGACCTGATCACCTGGCTCGCTGGAGGGGCGTTGCACTGTACTGTTCTGCACTGTGATGTGGTGTTATTCTATCTCATAGCTCATAGATGAGTACAGATATTCTGTTATCTTACATGTTACGATGTGTTATGTATTTCATTTTTATTATCAGCATAGATAATCCTTGTAGAAAATTGAGATTGGCTGGTCTGGTCTGGATTTACATGTATGTATGTACAATGTACATTGTAAAATAAGCACCGTACACCAAACTTTGATGCTTAACATCTCTTCCATTTATTTATCGTTACTTATTACTTATTACACGTACTCGTAATTTGGAAGATATATGTACGCATGTATAATATATAAATAAAACATGATGGTGAATTTAGAGTGGATACTTGTCAGATGTGTGCAGAAATTGTTTACAAGCCATTTATGGGGATTTATAAATATGCTTGTAGCTTGTATGCTTGTGTGTGGAAAACAAGCGGATATTATAGATAATAGCATTATTATTCAGTATTAGTATTTTGTAGACTGTATACTGTATCCTTTTTACTTTTTTTACTGTGCCTCATCGTAAGAAAATCCTATGGTATCAAAACTCAAAACTCGAGACTCGAGAATCGAGAGTCGAGACTGAAGAGTCAAGAATCAAGAATCAAAAGTATCCTCATCATCACAATCTAACATTCATCATGAACCATAATCGCATAACATCACATCACACCGCACCACACCGTATCATTTCATTCCATATCATATCATATCAAGTATTATGTATTATGCATATCATATCAAAGTGTATCGTACATCGGACGTAAGTCAGTAAAGAGCCACACTTAAAATTCATTCTCATTCAAATAATAAATCCAATGTAATATACAATAAAGAGGCTTATGTATATTTATTTATTTATTTATTTATTCCCTCAACCACCTCTTTTCCTTTCTCAATAACATTTGAACGTGAAACCATCATAAGTACGATATTGTGTATTGTGTAATGTGTAATAGTAACGAGTCTGTCTCTGTCTCTAATGTTGATGCTGATGTTGATGATAATAATTGCAATAATTCAGAGAGTCGACCATTAGTCGATTAACAAGTTGCGGTTCGGATGGTTCTGTATTCTGTACCTAAGTCGTATAGTGCAGTCATTAGACTTTATTAGTATTATTATCATCGTCATACATTTAACTAGATGTTTCATCTGTATCTATACATGTGTAAATACATACATGTTAAATGTCTACAGAATGTGTATATAATTTGATATTTGCTCATGTTGTAAATATATAATATATCTGTATCTGTTTCTGTATTTCCTTATATTGTACATAAAGAAGAATGAGAATGAAGAAAATGACGATGACTATGAAGAAGAAGATGATGATGATGTTCACATTGATATTCAAGCAAGCAGCAGTATAAATGCAATTTGATTCCACAGCCGCAAAATTCCGAATCCAACACTATTATTCTCTCGACATTCGACAATCTTATTACAGTACATACTACAAACTACATACTACATACCAACCATCACATTAGATTACACATTATAGTTTTTGCAAGGTTCGGCTTGACTCGATTCGACTGACTGACTACTGACTCGTCCTGACTTGACTCAACTTGACTTGGCTCTGCCGACAAACGACAAACGACAAGGACAAGAAGAAGAAGGAACACTTTTCTTTGGCTCTGTCTGCAATCCACAGACGATCTAAGTACAATGAACATTGTACAAAATGTACAATATACAACCACCACCACCACCAGCATTTTCATTGCCCTCTTGCTTCTTTACTTTCCCCAAAGAAATGGCTCGAGAGTAGAGACTGTAGACTCTAGACTTGAGTGGTACAAAGTAAAATGCAAGTTGTAATGAGAGAAGGAGAAAAAGAAGACAAAGAAGAATAAAAGGCAGAAGCAGAAGGCTTCTATCTATTTCTATTACAGATATTCAAACAAGTAAAGGAGTTGAATAGTCAAGTTAGCAAGAGACAGAGACACCGAAACATTGTGACTATGACTGTGGATTGGATTGGAATGGAACTGGATATGGACTGGAGATTCAAGGGAAAGGCGGATACACATTCACATCCAAGATCCAACATCCACAAGCATTTCACTGCAGTACAGCCATATGTACATTGTATATGCATATGCAAGCAAAAGTTGTACATTGTACAAGCAGTTTCATCTTAATTAGGTTTGGCGGATCGCATCCTCTATCGTCTATCGTCTATATATGAGAATGAAAATTACTCTCATGGTATATTCGTACACAAATTCTAATGGTATTATAGAACCAACCCAAAAAGAGAATAGAGAATCCAATATTATTATTATTCCGATTTCTTGAATATGGGCTTTCTCTGTCTCTGTCTCTGTCTCTACTCCATTATCTATCTCCATATTCCTTTTCTGCGATATCCATCTTGTTCCTTCTGTTCTGTGCAAGCATGCAGGCAGGCAAAGAGGGAGGCATGGATGCATGCTTGCCTTGCATCGTAGTATTAGCATCAGCATTAGTAGTAGTTGGTTTGTCGTCGTAATGAGTTTCAAGGTATCACACTCAATTTGCCTTTTGCCCATATGCCATTCCGGCTTTCCTTTGCGTGTGTGCAGGACTGCGTGTAAATGCATGCTGTCTAGTGTCTAGTGTCTAGTATCTAGATTATACCTATGCTAATACACAATATGTAAAATGCACAACTATCCATATTCCTTTTCATGCCTTTTCCATCCTACTGAATCCTCTCACTGACATGTAGTCTTACAAACACCAAACACCAAATACCATAATTTGCATACAACAGTACAAGAGCAACACAAATGTTCCTCAGTGCATGTGAGTAAAGATAGAGTATAAATAAAGTATAAGTAAGTAAGTCTATCAATCTATAAATAAATGGTGAGACTTTAGTCAGAAGAGTTTAAAGTCAAAATAGGAATACGAATACAAATACGGATATATATGTACAAATAGGTACGCACCAAAAGGCATAAGGCATAAAAGAGATACCATTAACTATTTACCATTATCGCGATTTCAGGTATTTAGTATTTAGTGTTTCGTCTTATGTCTTATGTGATATTCCACACGTATACATATGGTAACATATAGAAACCTCCTTGTACGTAAAATGTAAAATAATGGAGATAGTAAACATTAGACGTTAGACATTCGGAACTACAGTAGATTTATTATAGATGGTTACACAGATAAATTCCCACATATAAGAGAATACAGCATGGAGCATGGAACATGGGACACCGAATACAGAATACCGAATACATAAAATTGCTACTTGATTTTAGTGGATGCAAACTACATGGAGATATGGAGGGAGATATGACCATCGATACTGTCCGTGTTGGCAGCTCCATGCTGAGCTCTCCATTTTCAATAGGCAGTGGGCCGTATTCCGTGTTCCTAAATATCATGTGTTTTACCATTCACGTTTTGCTACGGTGTGCATAAAACAACAAACAACAAATAGAGTGGAATGGAAGATGACAAGGAAATCATAGAGTAAAAGCTACACTATCTGCTATCTACTGTATACTGTATAGGTCCATTTATTCATTTGTCTATCTATCTATCCGTCTGGAGTTTTTGGAGCTTGGAGTTTGGAGTTTTGACTAACACGGTTAAATAAACCGCTTCCTATTTAATATAGGTACACCATATTTATAGATGCATGTATAATGTATATGATGTATATCTTCCTCGATGGAATTAACAATAACCGATTACACTTGGACAACAAGACTGGAAATATTAGACACATTATTTATGTATCTATGTCACGGATATGAATACTTGTACACTGTACATTGTACACTGTATTTTGTACATGGAACAGTGATGTAGTAGATTCTAATATTACTACTATTCTGTATTCTGTATTCTGGCTATTACAAATGATGAATGTCATGTAGTTTGTATAAGTCTGGTTACTGGGTACTGGTTACTGGTTATCATTCCATTCCCTCCAATATTTCTCATACAGCATTTGTTACAACTTTGAACTATCTCTGCTCATATACGTATAAGTATAACACGTATCAATAGTTTAGTATAAAGTAGAGAAGTATCTGTAATAATACTGCGGACATGTAGAACAGAGACAGAGTTGTCTATGGAAGATTTATACATTTTATGTACATCTTTTTGTACTGAGAGAAGTGAGAGAGTGGTGAATGTTGGATGTGTAGGAAGTACAGGAAGTACAGGAAGTACAGGAGGACGAGGATATATTATCTAAAAGTGGAGAAGGAGAGTACAACTTTCTTTCTTCATTTCATTCCCAAGTTGGCTTCAACTTCGCTTCTTACTTGTTACTACTCTCCACTCTCCCGTCTACAGTCTACAGTCCATTCTTCTTCTATGATGATACTGGAGCTGAAGTTTCACTTGTAGTTGTGACCATAGCTTGAATTTAGAGTACATGGTTTCTGGATTCAACAGACAGTCACACAGTTCTACACTCTACATTTCAGGTCAGCAACAGAGATGAAGTCAGAGCCAGAGCCAGAACCAGACTCAGACTCCGAACCAGATCTACACCCAGTACCAGAATCACAGAGGACAGAGGACAGAAGACAGAGAACAGATAGAGATATGACTTAATCAAGCCTCTATAATTATCTATGACAATTAAGTACAAGTTAGTCTCAACTCCGACTCTGACTTTGACTCTGACTCAGGCATTCAAATGTGAATGTGAATGTAGTCAACAGTGAAGCATGTATGTATTCTCCAGATAGTGGAACAGATGATTCCAACTCCACTATTGTCTACTGACTACAGACTACTGTCTACTGTGTCTACTGTGACAACGTCGACTTTCTTTGCCTAATCATTTTATGCTGTTTTACTACTTTACTGTTTTCCAACTAGTTTTGAGTTCAGAAGTGAAAGACAAGCACAAACACATCTACAGTCTACAATCTACATACAATCTACATACCACATGCATTCCCTCACATTGCTTTGGGAGAAAGACAGGCAGTGTGGAAACATGTAAAAACAGACCAAAAGTACGACAATGACTACGACCAAGAGACCAAAACCAAAACCAAGAAGAATTAGAACAGAATAGAATAGGAAGAAAGAGAATTTCTATTTTATTTTATTTTACTCAGAAGGAATGGGAAAGCTAGACAATTATGACTTGAAAGGCACTATAACATGGACGCATTAAAACCAAACCCGAGACCAAAAAATACAGTCGTTTGTCTGTGCAAGTCAAAGCTAAAGCGAAAGGGAGTGAAAGTAAAAGTGGAAAGTCCATGCCGAATACACCCAAGTCCAAATTCAACTTTAACAGCCTCTGATTCTAGATTCTATGTACACTGTACACTATACACTTGTGCCATTTGAATTCTCCTTCTTCTCCTACAATATTCAGCATTAATGCTCAGCAACGTTTAGTTTAGTTTAGTGTATAGTTTGGGCTGTGTTTGGTTGGTCTGGTCAGGTCTGGATCTCACAGTCGGCTGTGGTATGCCAGAAGCCAGAAACAAACCAAGTACAGACATAAAGATATTACTACATGTTTTAAGGACTTTCTCGCTCTTACTCTTCCATTCTCTTCCTGTTCTGTTCCATCCTCCGTCCTTCGTCCTCGGTAAATGTAGAATTTAAAGCCATGTGCGTTGGAATTTGAAAGCCTCATTGGTCGTGTATGGTGTGTAGTTTGGTGTTAAAGAAATGGCCTCTTATTCCTAGTCGTATTTGTGTATAACATCCTCCATATAACTGTAAATAGTCATGAGTAGAGTATTTTTGAGTTGACTTGACTTCACTTGACTCGACATGAACGACTAAAAAGTAAAGAGAGAGAGAAATAAAAATAGGAAGAATGGGACACCAAAAACATAATATAAAAGAATTGTAGTGGGATCATTTCTTATGTGTAATGTGTTATGTGTATGTCCGGTAACAAACATTTATGTATCTATACATGTGTACAATGTTCAATGTTCATGAATGGGTGGAGGCAGAACCAATCCAACAGAAATACCATGGTGGGATCTTGGATCTCGGATGTCGGATCTCGTATCGGTCCAGACCCAGAAAGTCATAGCCACATGGAGTTATGCATATATCTGTAAAAGTACTTGTACGAGAGGATATAAGTTGATAATAAATATTATGTGGGGTGGATAAAAAGGACATGTAGTGAACATAGACTGAAAATAATGACTCATGTCGACCATGTTCTCAGTTCTCCGACAGCATGCAAGTGCAACTACATTATACACTTGTACAAATGCTACAAATGAAGTCAAGTTGAAGATAAGATGATATTATTTTTTCAATGAATAACGTAATAACGACAAAGTGTGCCTTTCCTCTTTTCCCCACTCTCCAAACTCTCCAACTCTCCAACTATCCATTTTTCTCTTTCTCTCTCTCTCTTTTTATACTTCATACTCTTTATGGCATTTATTCTCTTTATATAGGAATTATTTTCATACAGTTTTCTCCTCACCCTCCACAGAGAAGGCAAAAGGCTACGTATGTACTCTACGGTACATGTAAACATGTAAATAGTGTATACTTTATACATAGATATGCAGACAAATAATACGAATACGGATACAAATACAAATACAAAAGAGGAGAAAAAATTGGAAGGAAAAAACTAACTACGAATGCCGAAGCGAATGGGAATGTGAATACAGAATGCCAATCCTCACTCACTCTTTCACTCCCGCTTCCCTGAATCACATAATATAATCAGCCTGTGCACGCCTGTCTCCGTCTGTATCCATGTACGTAAATCTCTCTGTTTATACTTAGTGCATGCAATGCATGGTATCCAGTATCCAGATACAGATAAAAATACTAGGATGAGGCGGGTAGCCAACCAGTAAAACTTTTTTGATTTCCCGAGTTACCCTCACTGACGAAGAGATGCTGAGTAGAACATCTCGTCAGTAGTACCGTCAAACTTTGCACTACTCCACAATGGACAATGTACACTCTTCTTTGAACTGTCGACTAAAACACCACAATCATAATAATAATGTACTGTGTACTTTATACCATTTTCTGATAGCCTGAAATTTACTACCGAAATACGACATGATCGGCATATTATTATATATTTAGTATAATAATATGTGTAGGTATTTCTACATAATCTTTGCATTTGAGATTTGAGACTCTGTGTCCACTTTTTCAGCTGTCTACGGTGTCTGCATTTCTTCTATTGTAGTAACATAAAAATCTCATGAGGATTCCCAAACTCAATCTCGATCTGGATCCAGATCCAAATTCGAAGAGTCACATCCAAATCTCTGAATCCAAAACCAAATTTCATGTAATCAACGCCAAAGAGGAGAGGACAGAAAAGAGCAAGAATAGGAAACAAGTGTCGAGAGTCTCAAGTCTTGTCTCGACAGCCGACAGTCCACAGTCGACACTCGAGATTCGAGATTCCAGACGAACCAGAAAAAAGGAAATACAAATTTCACCAACCAAAACTCTGAGGATTTCTAAAGGGAAAACAGAGGAATCTAGATCAAATGGGAGAGAAAATGCTCATTTAGCAAAACGTAATATCGAGATAAACGTATTTATACATGTACACTGTACACGAGTAAACAAAACTACAGCCTCACATAATAATAATAATAATACAAAAGTCTGTGTAAAATATACACAAATTGCAAAGTATCCCTAATCTTTAGTCTATACTGTGTGGTTTATATAGTTGTATCAATAGTAATACAAAAGGAGGAAAAGGGAAATCCCCTTGACGTTTTCTGCACAGAAAAAATAATTATACTATACGGAAGGTTAGATTAATTAAGGGAGCAAACTTGGCTTGTGTGTGAAACTCACTAGAAATCAGCACAATGTACACTTTACACTGTACACTATACAGTGAAGAGAGTATCGTGTATAGTTTGTAGTAAAAGTAGGATGCAAAAGGCAAGATGTAAGAGCCACAAGAGACGGTGTATACACACAATATACACAAAGGTAAAAAGTAAAGTAGAGTAAATTAGATGGGAAAAGAGGCGAAGAAAAGATTAGGAGCCTAGTGAAAACATTGAATGTTGAATGTTCACAGCTCTTCTTTCGTTTCGTTTCGGCTTTGGTGTCGCCTTTTACTCTTCCCTTTGCTTCGACTTTGATTTTGACTTTGACTTATCTCAGCCTTCTGCCTCTACCTCTGACTTGTGAGTCTACCTATACTATACTATTTGGTTTTTGGTTTTTGGTGTTGGTTTTATTTCCTTTAGATGTTAGATCACAAGTAAGTCAGAGCTGTAAAATGCTGAATACAGATAGAAGATAGAAGATAGTTTGTCTAAAGCTGTTCGTGTGCGGATTGTATACATTGAGCATTGAGCAAGTCAACAATGGTGAGATCTGAACCGTCACAAGTCACAATTCACAATGCACAAGGCACCTTAAATGAACTCTGTCCTTCTCTTCCTCTTCTCATATCTGATGTCTGATTTCCCAACTTCTAAAGCAAACCAAACCAAATCAATGCAATACTAAGTCCTAAGAAACCTTACCGCCAATACAAGACAACAGCATTTCAATATGATTGAATGTGATTTTCGCCCATAGAAACAAAATATTGCTTCAAAGTTACCTATAAGAAGGAGATAAAAGATAAAAGGGAAAAGTTTCAAAATTTTATTCCCTAATGATTTATCCTCTCTTTCTTTTTATCTTTCTTTCTTTCTCTCTCTCAATTTTTTGCATCGGTTCTCTCTGCTAATTAAAAATTACGACTACGATCCTACTCCTTACGATTCCCACCTAAATGACTTTAGATGACTAGGTGCATAAGGTTTTAATGAATTTATGAAAAACAGGTTTAGGATTTATGAATCCCGTCATAATACTCACGCCGATGAAACTAACTTACTTATTACTACCTATTCTTCCTTTCTTCCTTTCTATACAGAGGTTCAGAGTTCTTTAGTCGGAAAGTTGAAACTTGTTCCTTGCTCCTTCTCCTTCTCCAGTGTACAATGTATAATGTACAAGGTACAAGGTACAATTTACAATGTGCAATGTGCACATTATGTGAAAACGTGAATGAGAATATTAAAATGACTTGGAGCTATTGGGAAAAGTCAAAAGGGGAGGGAGACAACAGAGAAAAGAACAAAACATAGGAAAACAGAAGATGAGGTAAAAGGCAGAAGTGAGAGAATGAGAAGGAGGAGGAGGATGAGAAGAGGTAACAAAACAGAATGAAACTAAAACCAAAACCAAGCCAGTCACCGTATCTTCTAAATCTACATACGTATGCATAAAATGATATCACACATTCTGATTCTGTATTCTGCATTATGCATGTATCGATATGGATTATGGATAAAACAGAAAAGTACACAATGGTCATAATACATAATACTACTACTAATACTTAGTACTATACACATTGGTAAATGCTAAAGGGAATAGAGTTATTGTTTTTTTTTCATAGGAAATCGTGCAAAAAATTGGACACTTAGCCAAGTCGTGACTGGAATATTCAGTGGAATGGAACGCAAGTTAACAGGTTTTCAAAAGAAAACTGTAATATCTATGTACAAGCACATGGTCTCCTCTACCTTCAATCCTATTCCATATTCTTTATTCCAAGTCTAGATGACTTTGTCCTTTTTATTGTATGTTTGCACTGTACACTGTACACATGCCTGCATATAAAAATAGTATGAGGTACGAGACACAGGGAAAAGAAGAGAAAGATGAGAGGTTGAGAGGATGAGAGATTAGAGATGAGAGATGAGGATGGAAGAAGGAACCTTTGAGGGCGTGACTCCTTGACCTCTCATATAAAAAGTAGACTTCTCCCGGGGTTTGTTTTTTTAGGTTGTTTTTGTATTCAGTATTCAGTATTCGGTATTTGATCTTCCCCTTCCCAACTTTTGGTAAAAAAGAGGAAAGAGATTATATGATAACATGAGCACATGAGCACATGGTGATATGATGGATAATAGACATAGTAAAAGGAAATGGCGATGGCAACGGGAATGACAAGTCATTTTCATTTCATATACATACATGAATACATACATGCATGTCTGTAGTCTGTACATATCAAAAGGAAAATACGATGAGTCCATAAAACTCGCACACACTTGAATTAGTCATACAGAATACGCAATACGGAATATGCATCCAGCGTCAAAAGTCAAAGTCGAAAATCCAAAATCAAAACAGACACCACATTTCAATGTCACAGACATACACACACAAATACACACATATGCAAACCCTCAAAGTTCAAAGCTGAAACGTTTGCCAAGTGCAAGGTGAAGGTGAAGAGATGGAGAGAGGAAAAATATACTACATAAATTTCAAGTATAAAATACACCTCTCATTCACATATTTATAAAAAAGTATACGAATATGTTATGAATGTGGAACATGAAATATGATAAAACTTCATCTTGACATAATATGCACCACATTACATAACATAACATAACACATCATATCATAATACAACATGTAACATATTATCACTACTCTATGAAAAAAAACTGTGTAAACTGCGTAAATGTGTAATCTTTACATTATGATGTGAACTAGTGAGTGAGTGGAGTGTGAGTAGAGTAGTAGTAATATTAGTACAGCACAGCACTCCAATAAGAGAGATGGAGATGAAAAGAGAGAGTAGGGCTGACGAGTACAAATATTTCCTCTAAATGACGTTACGATTTAGCACACCAGTACGAGAAACGAGGAACGAGGAACGAGCCATCCAGTCAACGAACTAGATTTATATTTATTACATTATCCACTCAGTCACTCTACAGATTTACAGATTTACAGATACTCCTAGTAGCATCGCATTACATACAAAGATACCTTCTTCTCTACCGTTTTAATGCCAGGAATGTGTGCATATGCACACATGTATGCTTGTAGATTGTATATATGTGGGGGAATGACTAAGAGCCCGTTCATCTCTCTCTCCCTTTCTCTAACAACCAAAATCCAGAAACTAGAAACTAGAATCTAGAACCCGAATCCGAATCCTCAGTTGTGATATTTCCCCAGATTTTTGTTTCACTTGAGTTCCAAGTTCACTTTATCCAACATCCAACAGAAGAGGATGGGTGGATGAGGCAGTTTAGTCAGAATTAAAATGAGGTAAAATAAAGCAGACTGAGAGAAAAGAGAAAAGAATGAAAAAGTGGGGAGAGAAGGAAAAGTACATATTACGGCGAGGAATAAAGTACAGTGGGTCGTATGAATGAATGAGAATGTGGATGTGGATCTGAAGGTCTGCAGTCTGCACCATGCACTGCATCAGTTTATTGTACATTGTCCCATGCATATCTATACACATGTGTGTGTGTGAGTAAGTGTTGAGTCTGGGTCTAGCTGTGGGTCTGGCTGTGGAATGAAATGGAATGATGAAAAAGGCCAGAAAAGCTGAAGAAAAGGAAATGAGAAAAATCGCTGTGCTTTCATCATCCCCGAACTAAAATTATTCGCGAGTAGGCTCTTTTACTCCCCTCTTTTTTCTTTCTCTCTTCCTCTCTTCCTCTCTTTCTCACTCCATTCTGCCCCTTCTCCTTCTCATCCTGATTCTTCTAGTTTTGTTGTACAGTTGTACTCCTCACATGCTCTATTCTTTCCTATTCTTTATGTGGATGTTGGATGTATTGTGTATTTCCTCGGTTCGGTTCAGCTCAGTTCAGTCTAAGTCTGATTCTGAGCTCTACATGTAAGCTCATCCAAACCCAAAACCGAAAAGCACTCCGAGAAAACTTTAACTTGATTCCGTTGTCTATACTGTATTCTGTATTGTATACAGTATACTGTATGCTCTCTACTTTATCCTAGATACTATAGATACCAAACAACATCTCCCCATTTCTCTCTCTTGCTTTCTTTCTCTTGTCAGCCCTTCCTTCTTTTTTCCCTTTCTCTATAAACTATACTCCCCTACACACTACACACTGTACACTGTGCACTATACCATTTGGACAATACACAAATGTATACATTTTGAATTATACTGTGTTATTAGACCGCGTATTGTACGATGTACGATATATATCTGTATTATGTATGTATTATGTATCTGTAACTTTATTTCCTGCGAGGGAACGGCGACGACGACAACGACAACGACTTGGATCACAGAACAGAAAATGAAACTCAAACTCTAATACTATAAAGATGATTGTGTACACTGATAACATTTTCTGCTATGACTACTGACTACTGACTACATCCACAATGCATGTAGGTATAGACTTACACCCATTTGTGTATGTATATTCTATTTCATACATAAAACTAGTTGTGTGTACTTTCCCTCTCTCTCTCTCTGGCTTCTTCCTCTTTCCCTCCATGGATTCCCTAGTACAAAGAAAGGGAAGAAGGAAAGGTCTAGGAAAGAGGGTGATGCCATTTCCTTGATCGATTTGCAATACCAACCAAATTCTTACCAAGCCATATTATTCTCCTTTTCCCTCTCAATTTCCCTCCAAATTCATGCATATTGCATAATATGTACATGTTACATGTTCATGTGTATGCATAAATGCATGTGCTTTTCAACTTTTCCTCCTTTCCTCCTCTCCATCTCTTTCTCTCTGTTTCTCCTCAAGTGTAATGAGAATCAGTACATACATATATGTATGCATGTACAATGTACAATGTAGAATGTACAAGTACACTTTGCTATATTTTATACGCAATGGCACATGGAGTGCAGTGTAAAGTGTACACAGTACATATACATGGTTATGAGACTACAAAATAAAATGCAACAGTACTTTTCCTTGAACTTGTGCATAGGAAGGAGCGTGCTGTGTGCCTGTTCTTTCCTGTGTTTTTTTAGTTTTAGTTTTTTTGCCCGCGTCCATGTAACTACTTGAGAATGTCACCGCAACACAGAGTCAAAACCTGAACTAGAACAAAAATGACAACAGAACCAGAACCAGAACCAGAACCAGTATCAGTACCAGTACCAGAATTAGAGCATACTGCATGTTGTATATTGCACAATGTTCACTGGATCTCACTCTAGATTACTGTGTTACTATAAACTAATATCACCATCAACAAACAAAACACGACACCATACACCATACCTCACCACAGGAGTGTACTTTTCTCTGCTCATCATCCGTACACAAGGTTTTTTTTCTACTGTTTACCATCTCCTGTCTAGTGTCTAGTGTCTAGTATCCCGTATCTAGTATCTATGGTGTCTTGTGTCTCTTTCTTGTAGTTGTCGTACATTTTTTCACATCTCGTGTGCCCTACAAAAAAAAAGTTTTATATTTTTGCGATCTGCATTAATAAAATACTCTTTCCACTCTTTTCTCCTTTTCCTCTGTTTTTTGTAACATTTTTCCTGCCCTTTTGAGGAAAAACATATTTACTCAGTTCAGTATCTTTGAGGGCCGTACAGTTTTATTCAAACTTGTATAGCACTATTACTGTACGTATACAGTGATAGTATACACCATTCCCATTGCTTTCCTATTAGTTGAATGAACATTCATGGTAAATTTGAAATTGTTCTGTGTCTCCAAGGGAATATGGGAAGTAAGTGTACTCTACACAATCCACATGGCACATTCTGCCTTGTACAGTGTACAGTGTACAGGGTACACTAGTAATTTATACGTTTCATCTTCTATTCTATACATAAATGTGAATGTGTATTTGTATTTGTACTCGTACTCGTATTCGTGTATAGAGTACTTTGAGAGGATTGAGGATTGAGAATATTTCAGTGGGCGGGTTTGCTATTCCATATTCCATAGTCCATATTCTGAATTCTGATCTTCTGTTCTTCTGTTCTTATTTTACTGTGTACTGTGTGTTGTGTGTGTATCTGTCTTTCTCTTTCTCACTCTGTTGTCCTTTCCCTTTCCCTTTCTCTTTCTCTCCTTTAAGTTTCGACGCGACTGGATGAGGAGAATATGAGAATATGAGGAGTGATTCATCCCTATATATTTCAATTATCATGTTGTACCCTCTGGATCATCGTCATCATCATGTAATCATTTCCCATGCCATTTCCCGATGCTCTATCCATATCCCATATTCTATCACCATCCATCCATTCATTCACTCATTCACTCACTGACTCTGTTCACCCATTCATTCATTCCACTGTCATATCTAATTCTAATATATATTTGATATTTGTATTGGTATTGGTGAGTTTTCAACCCCCAATCAGCAATTCCAACTCTCTCGCTTTATTACCATCACTGGAGTCACTGGAGTATACAAACAGTCAGAGATATGTAGATGGATAGAAGACCTACCAGAAGACCTGAGCTCTCATTCAAATTCAAAGTAAATAACTGAATACTGAATAACTGTAGTTGATGAAAAGCTGCACTTGAAATTTGAAATATTATCCATTACCCATTCATCTATGATCTATGAGCAACGAGCAACTGTATACTGTATACTGTCTAATTCTCCATGTATAATCTATAATTTCCATGTTTGTAGAAGTTTTAGTAGAAGAATTAGTAATAAAATATCAATATCAAGGAAGAGTGAATTTTGAACAGACAACAGACCCAGCTCCATCCCATTGACATCCTCCCATTCATTCCTACAACCTAAGCAAACCAACAAGTTCAAATTCAGCTAAATATATTATACCTTAAATTCCGTGTTAGAGGAAATAACCCACAGTTTAGGTTTAGATTTTCGAATTGGAATCCGAATCCAAATTCGAATCCGAGCAACAGTCAATACATTATAGACCGCTGAAAATACAGAATCCAAAATACACCTTACACTTACACGTATACGTATATATACAACAGCGGACGGAGTATAGAGCACGCATTCATCAGTAGCAAGAACAAGAAGAAAAAGACGACGACGAATGAGAAGCAGAATTTAACAGATAGTGCGATATTCATTTCATTTCGGTTTTCAAATAGGCTCATCTCTCAGACTCTAGAGTAGTCTAGACTCTCAAGACAAACTACGAAACAAAACAAAACACACACACGCACTGGAAAACGTAAGCTTGTAACTTGGAGGTACTCTCTACTCTGCACATTGTACACTGTACATGAAAAGAGTTTTACGAATATTTTAATTTTGTCCTGGATGAGTACATGGCGTTTACGATGTAGATTGTACATTGTACGCACAATGTTGAATGCATAGCATGTGTATTTATAACTGGTGAGAGGCAGTAAAAATTCAATACTCCATCCTCCATCCATCCAAACATAGTTTTTACACACAGAATTCTTTCTACAGTAGATAGATACTCTTAGTCTTAAATTCAACTTGCTCCTTCCTTCCCTCGCACACAGAGCACAGAGCACAAAACACAGAATACAAAATACAAAATGCAGAGTTATATATACAGAGAGGAAAAAAGAGGAGAGAGCAAATATCAAGATAAAGAAGCGTTTTTCTTTCTACTAAACACATTTTTTTCTATTTATAGACAAATCTTGCAAGTTGAACGTTGCAGGGAAATATGAACGTCTTCCATTTCTTTTCCTTGAATATTGAGTACTGAGTACATATCACGTTTAGTGTGTGTGGTGTGTGCGTAATACACAGACACGCATCCGACATCGTACCATATGCCTTTTGACTATTTCTATTTTATTTTGCTCTTCTCCTCTGTTCTTTCATAGACATTCGTGGGTATGTTTGGATTTAGATTTGGATTTGGATCTGTATTTTGGATTTGGTTTTTGGATTTTAGAAGTAGATAGATAGACCTCAAAGTCAAAGTCAACTGCACAAAGTGAGACAAGTTTGTGTGTGAGATTCAAATTTATACGCACATGCATATGGATTATAGATACTTTTCTGTGCTCACACATTCAGCATTCAGCATTCAGATAATACAAACTTCTTCCATCTTCTTTTTCAAACTTGTCATGTCATGTGTGGCTCTTCATCTTCATCCATACATACTACATTACTACATACATACAGGAATGCATCCAACATATAATTCACCATGTATCTAAAGATATAAACCCTCTTCCTTTGAATGTTACATTTATCTCCAGAATCCAGAATCCAGAATGCAATTCATATGCATAGGAACATGTAGATGGAAGAATGTGTAATATTTACATGTATACATAATACATAATCTAGATAGAATTGAGGGTGCATAAATGAAGAGAGAAAAGAGAGCGATAGACATTATTCATTCAGCGTCACTTGACAACATTTCATATCTGACTTTGAATAAAAAAGTCTCAGATCACAATAAATCTTCGTCCTATTTTCGAGTGAGCAGTGAGCAGGTAAATCTCTCTACTCTCTACATTCTACATCAATTTTAAAAGTCAACAACAGTAAACAGTATCAAAAAAATACAAATGCAAATGCACCGACAGCCAACAGCCAACACTGTATAATGATAATGATGGTGATGAGCCACTATGCAAAAATGTTTATACATCTAAAATTATTATCACTAACACAATCTATTTTTAGAATTCTAACCGATCATTTAATTCATTTGTCATCTTCAGGCAAACATTCGCTTTTTCATTAGTATTTAGTGTGTGTCAGTGCAAATTTCCATAGTATACATATTGAAGTGGGAGTATGTAGCTACCCTATAGTGTAGCTACAATAATATTTTGGTGCAGAATGTAGATTTCATCGAGCATTATTTGCTCAATGCAATCTACATTCTTGCAGCTTTTGCAAGTCATTTTGGCTGGTGGAAAATTTCAGTTCCAGCATCACGGTCCCCATGATAAGTTGTCTGTGTTTTTGTGTGTGTGCTACTTCTTTTCCATTTTTCGGAAAAGATTTTATCCCGTAAACTTTCGGGTTTTGTTTTGTATTTTGTTTGTGTGTGTTGTGTGTGACTGTGACTGGACTCCGGTATCATTTGTATTATTATTATTTATTTATTTATTTAAATTTAAAAAAAAACAAAAAAAATTGGAGATTTTCTTCCCTGTTCCCAGTCCCTTTGTTATATGTATATATATGTGTATGCGTGTCATGCTCTTCTTCATCCCCATTATTTATATTCCCCAATATTTTACCCCGTTTTATCCCAAATATTTTACCCCAATTTTTACCCCCGAATTCCCCTATTAAATATATATATATATATGTGTATTTGACATTTTATAAATATTTCCAGCAACATATATTTTATTATCCTTGTAAATTGTCATATTTTATGGAAATTTATGTAAGTATGTATGTATATGTGTGTAATTGACCAACTCTTGCAAATTATGAAATCTTTTAATCATTCGTCTGCTACCAAAATCATTATTATAAAATAAAAGTCATCTTCTCCTTTTACACTAATATTTATCCCCGCTTCA